>RBNK01000137.1:0-38057 GCA_003990785.1 Endogone sp. FLAS-F59071 | reverse complement strand
GTGTTAACTAGCAAGAATTAAGTATGATCAATCGAATAAAGTGTATCTGTTAGAATCTCGAAACTATCTCAATTGCTTACTCCTTGAGTAAGGCTTCAGTATCCCTTGGGTTGTCTGTTGTAAGCTTCCTTAGCTTGTTGCAGTCCGAATTTTATTGATGATTGCAAGCAGGGTATTTATAAGAAATTACAAGGTGCTATACGGGCAGCTACCCAGGTTACTACTTGAATTTCTGATTGGCTCAGCTAAATATAAGACACAAATTGATTGGCTAAGATATAATAAATGATATATCAGGTTATAATGTAATTGGGCGACGAAATAATATATCAGATCGAAATACTATTTTAGGTTATAGTGTGATTGCGGATCTCAGCAACGTTACAAGTCTCAGCAATGTTACAAGTCTCAGCAACGTTACAAGTCACATGACTTGTGATCTCACATGATCAAATTGTATGTCGTCACAAAATGTTCTGTCATAGTATCGATTTCCTCTAAGTGTTCTTGGTAGTAGTCCAACAATATCTATTCCAATATATTTGAAAGGTCCTCCAGGTACAATTGGTTGTAAGGTCTCGACTTCCTTTCCTCAGCGCCTCTTCTGGCAAGTATTGCATCTTCTGATATATTCTCTAATATCTTTATATATATTCTTCCAATAATATTTTTCTGATAATCATTGGTATGTGTTATCTATATTGAAATTTGATCTTCGAATGTGTATTTGGAGTAAAAGAGTGCACTGGCTTATGAAGCCAATATGCGTATATTTATTAATGCTAAATTATGATTGGTTGATACAAAACAAAGATTGTCTAAGCCACAATTGAGTAACATAATAATTGATCATTGATGGGAGAGATATAATAAGCTAATAATTTCAATACTCCCCCTGCTTGATATATCTCGATAAAAAAAATAAATAAAAATAAAAATAAAAGAATAAAAATAAAATGTTCAACTGTACATTACGAATGGCATCCATGAAGTACATTTACTGCAAATAATTATATGTAAAATACTACTTGAGTGATAAAAATGATGTAGTAAAGAAAATAAAAGTTTTTGAATAATACTTAAAAAAAAAAATTAGTTACGTAAGCCCATTTTTGCAATCAACGTTTCAAGTCTTGGTTGCACAAGTAGCTTGGTTAATGCATCAGTAATCATTTTATTGTCGCTATGTAAATGATATCTATCACTTTTGATTCAACTTTCTCTCAAATAAAGTGATGCTGAATATCAATATGCTTTGATCGAGCATGATTAATTGGATTTTTGGCAAGGGCAATTGCTGATTGGTTGTCTTCAAATAAGGTTATTACACAATTCGGTAAATATCCTAGCTTATCCAATAGGGTGCGTAGCCAAATAGCTTCTTTCGTCACATGTGCTAATGCCATATATTCTGCCTCAGTTGTTGATAGGGTAATGGTTGCTTGGTGTTTGCTTGACCAGCTGATGGCTCCTCCTGATAGGTTGAAGATATAGCTTGTGGTTGATCGTTATGTATTAATGTCTCCTCCCCAGTTGGCATTGCTGAAACCGATCAGTTTTAGATCCTGATTGTGTCCAAGGCACAGCTGTTCCTTTAATATATCTTAATAATCGTTTGAGGGTGTGGTGATGTTCTTGCATTGGATTGGCCGAAAATTAACTGATGATGCTGACAGCAGCAGCTAGATCAGGTCTCGTCCCAATCATCAGATACATTATGCTACCGATTATTTGTCTGAATAGACTTTGGTCTGTGGATTTTCCTCCTTCCGCTTTGAGTTGAATAGATGGATCAAGGGGTGTACTAATTGGCTTGGCATCCATCATGTTAAACCTTATAATGATTTGATTGGCGAAGTGACTTTGATCAATTGTGATCATGTGTGTTTTTTGATCGCACATGACTCGAATACCCAAAAAATGTTTAATTTCGCCACAGTCCGTCATATCGAATGCATTGCTAAGTTCTGTCTTGAATTTGTTTATTGTTTCTATCGAATCAGCCAGAATTAGCAGATTATCGACATATATGGCAATAATTATTAGCAATTGATATTGATCGTCTTGTCTTCTCCTTAGATAAATACTATGATCCAATTGTAGTCTTGTAAAATTTGATTGGCTGAGGTAGTTGTCAATCTTCTGATTCTACATATGAGGTGATTGCTTTAGTCTATACAGTGATTGATTGAGCTTACACACAGCTCTCGGTGACAGCTCCGATTGGTCGATTCCTTCAGGTACCATCATGTAGATCTCTTCATCAAGATCGCTATTCAGGAACGCAGTTTTTACATCCATTTGGTGAATTTCTAAGTTTAGGACTGCTCCGATTAATAAAAGTACTCTGATCGATGTGAATTTCGCCACAGGAGCAAATGTTTCATTGTAATCAATTCCTTGCTGTTGTGAATATCCCTTGACCACTAATCTCGCCTTGTACCTAGCAACCGATCCATCAGTGTTGAGTTTCTTTTTAAATACCCATCTGCATCCAATCGGCTTACATCCCACAGGCACCTCAGGTACAATTGTCCATGTATCATTATTCTTAAGTGATTTAAGCTCTTGATTAATTGCTTCCTCCCAAAGCTTTGCATTAGGCAGAGAAATTGCCTCCTTGTAGGTCATTGGGTCATTGGTCGATTCAATTAAATTAGCTTTTAACATGCGATCTTACCAAATTTGTAGAGCTTCAGTGTCAATCAATTGTTCGATTGGCTCCCAGGTGTTGTCATCATCATCATAGCCTAGCTATTTAACTAGATATTGCCTTTTTTCATCAATCTTGCATTCTCCGATGATCACTTTAATGATGTATTCTTGATCTTCTGAATTGATGATTGTTAGGGATTTTAATATAATAGATTTATCAAATGTGACGTCACAGCTGATCTCTATCCTCCTATTGGTTGGATCCCAGAGCCTGTACACCTTCTTTTCGTCATAATAGCCAATCATTTTAAGCTTTTTGGATCGGGGTGCCAGTTTCGACCTTTTTCCCTTGCGAATATGCATATATGCGTCAGCCCATATGACATGCAAGTTACTGATATCAGGCTTGTGACCGTGCTATAATTCAAATGGTAAAGCACTCTCCTTATTGGCTCACGTTGGCAGTCAGTTGCATAAATATGTAGCACTTGCGGCAAGTTCCACCCAAAGTTCGTCAGGTATACTGGTAGTGATTTTAACTGCCCGGATTGACTCCATCAATGTCCAGTTATATCGTTCGGCTATACCATTTTGTTGCGGCATGTCCAGCGTCGTCATTTCGTGATAAATTCTATTTTTGATTAAAAATTCGCGCATCTCGGTGTTTACATACTCTCCTCCTCCATCTGATCAGAGAATTTTAAGTTTTCGGCCCGATTGCGTCTCGGCGAATGCCTTGAATATCCGGAATCGATCAAATGTATCACTTTTGTTGTCAATAAAATATGTTGTAACATAGCGAGTGGCATCATCAATGAAAGTTAATATATATTTTGCTCCACTGACTGATGGCATGGGCATCGGCTCACACAGATCTGTATACACCCTTCCAATAGGCTCCATCGATCGATTTTTCATGTGTCTGAATGGCTTGTGGTGCAACTTCACGTGTTCACACCTGGCGCATATTTCGATTTGTCCGGTTAACAGCCGCACATCTCCGAGCCCTGTGACAAATTTGTTGATTGATTGTAGAGTATTTCGGCCCAGATGGCCTAGTTGGTAATGCCATAGTATGTAGTCATCAATCTTGGAATCGGTGATGTTTGCTTCTAGCTCTAGCTCTGGTGATGTCGATAAATGAAATAGGTCACCATTGGCTTGTCTGATTTTAATTTCCTCATGATCCGTGCTGATTTTAATTACTGATCCGTTGCTCTTGAAGGTTATGTCATTTCCATTACGTGTCAACGCCCACACAGATATTAAATTTTCTAGTGATCTCCGGTACATATAAGACATCCCGTAATTTCAGCTTGTCATCAAGCTCAATTGTCCTAATGTGCATTGCATGTAATTTCTCGTTCCCTGTACACATGACCAAGCCGTCGTGCTTAGCTACTATCTCGAAAAGCTCTAATTGGTTGAACATATGTTGCATGGTGCCCGAATCGATGATAGCGCCAATCGCCAGATTTGCTTCGGCTCTCGGTTTAGTCTTTTCTTTTTCTTTTTCTGTTTTTACCCAATCATTGAATTTGTTGCATCGAAATATTCCGTGTTCTCCCTCACAGACGTAACATTTCCGAGGGTGTCCCCGAAAATTCCCACCTCGATTGGCTCTGTGATCACTGCCTCGGTTACCTCTATCATTATGACCTCCTCGATTGTTTCCGTTATTATTGTTATAGCCTCGGCTTCATCCAGTGCTTCCACCTCGATTGTCGCGACCACCGCCTCGGTAGCCGCCTTAGTCGCTGCCTCAGTAGCCGCCTCGGTCTGTCGCGTGGGCTTCGTCGCACCTTTGTTTATTATTCGGGTCGAACCTAATGCATGCGAGTTGTAAAGCCTCCAGCGTTATCAGCATATTCTCCCACGCAAGTATTAATTCCTGGTACCTGGGGCTTAGACCCCGGAGATATTGCGGTATAGCTTCTGTATCAGTCATATCTTCGATTTGCGCCATAATTCGGTTGAATGCGTCATTATAATCTTTGATCGATCCTTTTTGCTTCATCATCATAAGCTTATCACGCATTCATAACAATTGTTCCATTGGTGTGTATTTTTGCATTATAGCCTCTTTAAGCTCATTCCACGAATCAAATTCTCCTAATGTGTTCATGTGCCTCTATAGCTATATTCTAGCATTGCCTATAATTTTACTGATCGCTGCGTTGACTTTCTCCTTTTGTACTGATAGATTGGCGCTAGTGATAAATTGCTCTATGGCATCAAAGTAATCGAACAATCTGAGTGCGCCACCTGACCCATCGAATTTGTTGATCGATCTCAGGTACTCCTTCGCCAGATTGTTAAGCTTTGTTGATATTGTTGGTGATGGTGATGGTGATTATCATAGTATATTGCCTTCTATAGCTGCATTCTGATTGGTTGGCGCACTGGGTAATGCATTTGTTTTGTCAATTTTTGCCATTAATTCACCCATTAGAGTTGTCAGCATGTCTAATTTATCTTCCTGATTTCTGATCATTATAGCCATCTATTCCTGTCAATCAAGGCTAAATGCAATATTACTCTGATGGTTGCTATCCAATCCTTCGTCATCATTAAGGGTTTGATATCTGTTATCTGTTTTTGATTTAGACCACAATCTTGTCGATCTTGTTACTGATGACGATGATATATATAGATTGTCCATTTCATTGTATCATGTCATTGAAAGAATACTATATCGTTACATATTGTTTATCATGTTGCTTTATTGCGGTATCGTTTGTCGTATTGTTTATTACATTGTTTGACGCATTGTTTACAATGTTAAATAAATACTTACAGTAATCGCAGTTATAATTGCATAGATGATTGTGTAGATCTCAGGTTGTCGAGCTGCAATTTGAGCGGCTCGGAGCTCATAACCTGTTGAAATTTGATCTTCGAATGTGTGTTTGGAGTAAAAGAGTGCACTGGCTTATGAAGCCAATATGCGTGTATTTATTAATGCTAAATTATGATTGGTTGATATAAAACAAAGATTATCTAAGCCATGATTGAGTGACGTAATGATCGATCATTGATGGAAGAGATATAATAAGCTAATAATTTCAACAATCTACACCCATGTGTCCTGCCAGCTGATGATCATAAGAGGCTTGAAGTACCATCTGCTTTTTGTGTTCAGGAACTACAAGTCGTGTCTGTCCTCTGTGTTGTCGATAAAGTATATTATTCTTGATAAAATAGTTGAGTGCCATTGTCCGTATAAGCCATTGATCATTTTTGTTTGTCATCCCAGTAAAGGTTAGGTTACTGAGATAATCCAAATATCCATTATAGAGTTTAGTGTCCATTAGGTAGGTATATTCTTTTTGGTTTGGGGTGTTGATCTTGGATAAATTGGGGTAGGCATGAGAGGGTGTCCACATTCTGATGATTCTATCCTTTTCTGTATTGCATTGTGAAGTCATACTCCTGCAGTATGGCTAGCCATCATGCATACATTCCTATTAGATTTGGTTTGTTCCAAAGCTATTTGAGGGCTGAGTGGTCTGTTATCAGGGTGAACTGTTTTCCAATCAGGAAGTGGTGGAAGTGTTGTACAGCCCAAACGACTGCTACACATTCTAGCTAGGTGGCTCTATAGGAAGGTTCTGCTCTATGGATAGCTCGTCCTACATAAGCAATCATATGCTCTCCATCTTTGTCATCTTGTGCCAAAATTGCTCCAAGTCCAAATGACGATGTATCTGTATACAGCTTGAATACTTTTGTGAAATCTGGTCTTGCCATGACTGGTGTGTGGGTAAGTGCTTCCTTGATCAGGTTGAAGGCAGTTTGTGTGGCTGATGTCCATTTCCATGCTCTTCCTTTTCTTTGTAACATGTGCAGGGGTGTAGCAATTTCAGAGTAACCAGGGATAAACCTTTTATAGAACTGAACCAGTCCTAAAAATCCTCGTAAGATCATCTTATCTTGTGGGGTTGGGAAGACTTTGATGATTTCAGTCTTCTTTGGGTCTGGGCAGATTTCTCCTCTATCGATTATAAATCTAAGGTATTCAATTTTCTTCTATCCAAAGTAGCACTTTGTCAGCTTGATTCTTAATCTGTGTTTTCTGAGTCATTCGAATACTTCTTTCAAGATCACCATATATTCTGCAAAGTTTTCTACATAAATGTTGATATCATCGATATACACAATCACTCTATATCCAATCAAGTCATAGAAGATCTCATTCATTGCAGCCTGGAAGGTGGTAGGTGTATTGCAAAGTCCAAAGGATATTCTTGTAAATTTGTACTGTCCGAATGGTGTAACAAATGCTGATTTTTCCTGTGCTTCAGGCATCATTCTAATTTGGTTATATCCTACCTATAGGTCCAAGGTTGAGTAGATTTGCACCTTTTTCAACATGTTTTGTAAGTCTTCTAAGTGCAGAATTGGATATGCATGCTTCTTGGTGACTGAGTTCAATTTGCAATAGTTGATAACCATTCTCTGTCTATCTTTCTTTGGTACTATGCTGATAGGTGATGCCCAAGGGCTTTTTGACCATATGATTACTCCTGACTCCAATAGTTCTTGAACATGCTTTCGTACAAAGTCATGATAGTTGGCTGGTAATCTATAGGGTGCTTGTTTAATTGGTTTAGCATCTCCTGTGTTGATATGGTAAGTAAAGAAGGCTTGGTCTGGTAGATCCTTGAAACTAATTACAATGATATCCTCATACTCCTTCAGTAGGTCCTGTAACTGTTTCTTCTGATTCGATAACAGATTTTCATTGAGGGAGTAGATGTGTTTCTTGGCATTTTCCTGGTCATCCAGTCTTTCCATTATCACATTTGCTTATCCAGTCAACCCAAATCCTTTCCTTCCATGTTATGTTTCTTCTAAGTTTTCTACTTCTTTCAAAGGTTACTGTTCACATTTGATAATCACCATCTGAGCAATTTGATCTCCTTAATATACCTTGAATTGACTGTGGTTATAGTTTACTAGTCCAACCTCAATTTCTCCCCTATAGTCTTCATCTATCAATCTGGGGAAAGCTCCTATTCCAGAGTTGTGGTAGAGTCCACTTCTTGCCTATACTTGCATACATTGTCTGGGTGGTAGGGCAATAGTGATTCCAGTTTTTATGAAGGCTGATGATTTTGGTTCTAGGGTACAGTCTTCATTTGCATATAGGTCGTAACCTACAGCTCCTTCAGTTTTTCTCTTTGGTATGATTGCGCTTTCTATCAGTTTCTTGACTCAAGTTGCTGTCTCTTTTTCTTCAACTGTGAATACTTCTTCAAAGGTAGGGACATTCGGTTCCTTCTACTGTTCATGGGTTGTGTCCTGAGGTAGGTTCTGCTACAAGTCCTTCTACCACCAATAGCACATGCTGATATGTTTGTCAGGGTGAATTATTTCCTCTAGTGCAATGATTTCTTCTTCCGAGTCTGAGTTGCTCTCTTCAATTAGGGTAGGTCCATCATCTTCATCATCTTCCTGGAATAAGGCTCTAACTTCGATAGGTGTCTAAGTAGTATAAACTTCATTGCTCCATTCCTCAGGTACTTCCTCATCTTCATTCTCTTTGGGTACCATCTGTTCTTGTTCTTGGTCATGATGTTCCTTCCAAGTTCTATAGTAATTGATATCATATGGTTCGTCTGGATATCTGACCCAGTTTTCGCATTCCCAAAGATCATAGGGATTAACTTCATCCTAGTAGCATCCTTGCAGGTAGATGTTGCAATTTCCCCAAAGATATCCTTTGCCGATATGTCCAATATTTATCCAAAAACAGTCCCATACTTCTCCAGTATTGTCTGCAAATGGATGGGGGTTCCTTCCATCATACAGTCCATTATTCATTGATGGTGGGATCCTTTAGTAGGTCTGTGACAATCTTGGTTTCTTGATCCTTTTCTTGGTTGGTAGATACATTTCCAAGGTATCCTGGTAAGGTATTAACTTTGTATTACTACAAGTGTATATCATCTTGGCACAATAGATATATTGTTCACAGAATGGGCATCTAGTATTCCTCATGTTGTATTCAATCAACTGGTTCTTTTTCAAAGGCATCAGGTGGCAATATTCACTATGGATTATTATGTTAGCTTCTTCTTCTATCATATTGAGGTGTACCTGTCTGGGGGTTATTCCTTTATCTATATCACTTTCGTCTTCCGGTCTCTGAGTGAGTTTCAGTACTACTCCTTTCTGAATATCCAGAGGTATGCTGAACTTTCTTCTATAGTTGACGAAGATTAACCTTTGTGTATCCAAGTCAATTCTGGCTTTAGCTTTCTTCAACCAGCTGTTGCCCAAGACGGTATTGTAGAATTGTGCATCGGTGACAACTATTCTGACGGGAATTATTTCTGTTCCAAACTGGACTGGTACTTCTCAGAGTACTCCTAAAGGTACACTGCTCTTTCCACTTGTGACAACTAAGGTAGAGGTAGCAGGTTCATTAATATCCCATCCTAGGTAGTCTAGGAAATGCTTGGCGATAATACTGACTCCTGCTTTGGTGTCGATAATGACCGAGTATGCTAATCCTCCAATGTTGCATTATGCATAAGCGGATGAAGTATAGGTTCACTCTTCTTGTTCTTCAGCAGTGTTAACTTCCTCAAATCAGATGGTTGGTTTGGTCTCTGTAATCTATATCTTCACTTTTTGCTTTATCGATGGTGTAATTTGGAAGAGTTGTTTAAAGGTAATATTGGCCTTTTGACTGGCAATATCTTGCCATAGGTCATATTCAAATTCTCTAACCCTCTTAGGCTTCTTTTCCTTGCTTTCTTTCTGATCTATCATTTCTTCATCTCCAGTAGTTGAGGTAACTGTCTCGCCAGGTTGTATTATTTGTTTGAAGGCTTTGTCCCATTGATCTTCATTTAGCTGTTATCTTTGTGTTGGCTTCTTAGGCTTCTCGATAACAACTTTGGATTCTTGAGTTAGCTTCTTCCTAGAGTAGGGAGTCTTCCTCATAGTCATATGGCTGACTGTTTCAACAGGGTAGGCCTCTAGATATTCTTTGCTAAATTCTTCATCTTCTTCTTCAATTTCTTGTACTATGTTGGCATGGTTGGCCTTCTTTTCCTCCTCTCTCTCTCATCCTTCCTTCCAACTTCTAGTTTGGCAGTTCTTGGCAAAGTGACCATGTCTTCTGCAAAGAAAGCAATTTATCTTGGTCCTGTTGCATTCTTCAGTGACAAAGATTCCTCTTAGTTGCTTATTCTGGCAGATTACCTTGGCTTCAAGATTAGCTATGTGTGCTGTCATTTCTGAGAATATCTTGGTAATCTTTTCCATTTCATCCTTATATGTTGTCTTTCTTGTTTTTGCTATGACTGTCAGTTTAATAGTATCTTCCTCAGGTAGTTCGACTGATGCAGATACCATTTGAACTATAGGTATTTCAGTGCTGAATTTCCTGTATAAGTCTTGTGGTAACTTGTTATATAAGGATGTCGAATGTCCTACTTTGGTGTCCCAAAAGGCCTGTGCCATTCTGACTTTCTCATCCATTCTTCGAGGGCCAAACCTCTTAATATAGCATTGGAGATCTGTGGGTAAGCCATTCATGAACACCATTTCTCATACAACTGGGCTAGTTTCTCTACAGAGTTGTATATACTGATTAATAGTAGTAATCCAGTCTTCTGAGCACTGGTTGATTGACATCTTCATATTGAATAGCTATTCTTTGATTGATTCTCACTTCTGTTCGGTAAAGTACTTCTCCTCTAACCAGGCTCTTATAACATCCCAATGAGCAGTAGCTAATACTATGATGGTGGCTGTATTTCCAGCTGCTGCTGTAGCTATGAGGAGTAATCCTTCTAGTCCAGTGGCTGCTGCATCTGTCAGGGCCACACAGTATACTTCTCTTGCAGGTCCTCTAAGTTGGGCAGCTAGGATAGAGATCCATCGAGTGCTGACCATTCCTTTGGCTGTGAAGTAGCTTTTCAAATCATCTAGGAATTCTCAAACATATTCCTTAGTATATCCATAAAAGGTAGGTAGTCTGTCTGCCATGGTTTCTTTGTCCTCTTGAGATCTTCTCCTAGATAGTTGTAGTAATATGGGCAGTGGCTGTAGTAGTGCCATTCTTGCTTTTATCTTCCACTACAGGTTTTGGCAAGTTCAGTTACATAATATAGGTAACAAATCAGTTAAGGTATTGATTGATTTCCTACCAGTCAGCACCAATTGTGGCAGACTAAAATATATTAATAGTGAAATACTTGAAGTTGAGTAAGTGCAGAAAATATGTTTTTAAGGGTCTTAGTGGATTATGCAGTAGCATCTTAAAAAGGGTAATATGTCGATGTAGGTGTTAACTAGCAAGATTTAAGTATGATTGATTGAATAAAGTGTATCTGTTAGAATCTTGAAACTATCTCAATTGCTTACTTCTTGAGTAAGGCTTCAATATCCCTTGGGTTGTCTGTTGTAAGTTTCCTTAGCTTGTTGCAGTCTGAATTTTATTGATAATTGTGAGCGAGGTATTTATAAGAAATTACAAGGTGCTATATGGGCAGCTACCCAGGTTACTACTTAAATTTCTGATTGGCTCGGCTAAATATAAGGTACAAATTGATTGGCTAAGATATAATAAAATGATATATCAGGTTATAATATAATTGGGTGGTGAAATAATATATCAGATCAAAATACTATTTTAGATTATAATATGATTGCGGATCTCAGTAATACTTCAAGTCTCAATAATACTTCAAGTCTCAGTGTTATTATGAGTTACATGACTTGTGATTTTACATGATCAAATTATATGTCATCACAAAATGTTCCGTCACAACATATACTTGTTTAGATATGTAATTGACATTATTAGTGAGTCTATCATCTGATACTCAATTATCATTCCAGCTATTAGTATTGTAATTAACTTCAATGACTAATATAAATGTAATAACTTCTTTGACTTCTCTATTAAAGAGTTGTAGGTTGATGGCTTTGGTTATTTGACTAAGTTGCACTACTTATCCTACAAGTACAGTTAAGGTTACTACTTATGTAGTTAATGTGAAAATTGTGGCATTAGCTATTATATTGGTAAATATAAATAGTGGTGATGTAGAAGGTTTGTCTTTTTTTTCATCTGTATGTTAAATATATTTTTTTACTTTATGATCAAATATTTCATCTTCTGAGTCAAGGTTTTCTGATTCTTCAAGTATATTGGCTTCAAGAGTAATTTTTTAAATAGTTATATTGGCATCTTCTATGAAGGTAGTATTGGTATTATAATAGATAGTTGTATTAGGTTCATATGATTCACTTACTTTAGGTACTTTTTGGAATGGTGATCTACTTAATCCAGATGTATGTCTAAATATAGATATTGTAAGGTTAATAGATTTCTCAATAGATAATAGTGTGATAGGTACAGTTAATCCTAATAGTCATCAGGAAACTATTTTCAATTCATAGTCTATAACTAGCATCTATACTCATAGGCTGTTTGCAGGCTGTTTGCAGGCTGTTCGCAAACTGTTCTAGTTAGTTTGTAGTTCATAATATTGTTCTAGTCAGTTTGTAGTTCATAATATTGTTCTAGAGGTGTTTGAGGTTTGTGATATTGTTCTAGCAGAGTTCTAGAATAGTTCATAACTGTTTGCCAATAATAGTTTATAGTCTATAACTAGTATCTATATCTGTAGCTATTTTGTTTATAGCTCTTAGTAAAATAGTTCACAGCTCTTAGTAAAATAGTTTATAGATTAATTAACCATTTTTCTGATGGTGTTGTTTCTACAAATTATATGAGATCCTCTGCAACTAGTTTCTCAAATAATCTATTTATAATTCAGTAGTAAATGGTACCTTGATATATTGAGTAATCAAATAGTGAGTTGGTAATCCACTCTTTAATAATTCATCAATTATTATATCTTTATATAGTAGATATAAGGTTGGTAAAATAGTGTTCTACTTATGTGATTGAAATAATCTTATAATCTCCCTTGATATTCTCATAAAGGAAGTTTTAAAATGCTTTAAAGTAGGTATCAGTTCTAAGAGGGTTTTCAAATTCCTCTAAAAGTTTGTTGTAAAGTTTAAAGTATATTTCGCCTTATAAATAAGCTATAGTTATTAAATTAGTACTTTATAATAGTTACTGGTATTGTATCCACTTAAAAGGTTTCATGATATATTTTATCTCTCTAGCTGTTAGAAATCAAATATGTATGGTGTTTTAGTAGTACTCTGAGTATGTTGGTCATATCTAAAATAAATCAATAATTCTAGACCTTTATAAAATATTAGTAGTATGTTTCTTATTATTAGTTATTATAACAGTTTTTCATTACTGCTACTATTAAGTTATAAGGGAGTTTTCTCTAGAATTGCCTATAAGGAAGTATCTGATGATACTAATCTATATTAGACTTAAGAATCTCCAAGTATATCACAAGGTTTCTAAAGTATTAAAAGTATTTTATTTCTTTATAAGATTATTAATTGTAAATTTTAAACTTATAGTCTTTAGTACTCTTATGTATAGAAGGGGAGTTGAGATCTTTAGCTCTCAAAGGAATCTTAAGTGTATACTGCTATTAAACTCCAGTTTATTAAATAAAGAATTAAAAGATATTTATATAAAATTCTTAAGGTGCTATATAGATAGCTACTCAGGTTACTGCTCAGAATATTATTAGTTATACTATTATAATTAATTTAGAAGTTCTAATTGTTATTGAATAAGTCTTCATTATCTTTAATGTAGGCATTGATTATGTTGTTGATAGTGCTTATGTTAGTAGTACTTACAAATTTGGCAATACTAATGTTAGCAGTGTCTATAAATTCAGCAATACCTATATTAGTAGTATCTACAAATTTGGCAATACCTATGTTAGCAGTACCTATACTGATATCATCTTTTATATCTGATCCTAATATAGAAATATCAGTTTCTGCTTTTAGGTAATTGTGTTGTAATTATTAGCTTATTATATCTCTCTCCCATCAACGATCAACGATCAATCATATATCACTCAATTGTGGCTTAGATGATCTTTGTTTTGTATCGACCAATCATAAATTAGCATTAATAAATACACGCATATTGGCTTCATTAGCTAGTGCGCTCTTTTACTCCAAAACACACACATTCGAAGATCAAATTTCAACAGGTTATGAGCTCCGAGCCGCTCGAATTGCAGCTCGACAACCTGAGATCTATGCAATCATAGCATCTATGCAATTATAACTGCGATTACTGTAAGTGTTTATTTAAAATTGTAAACAACGCATCAAACAACGTGATAAATAATGCGACAAACAATACCGCGATAAAGCAATGTGATAAATACGTAATGACATAGCATTCAATGACACGACACGACGAAATGGACAATCTATATGTATCATTATCATCTGCAACAAGATCAACAAGATTGCGGTCTAAATCAAAAACAGACAGATATCAAACTCTTGATGACAATGAAGGATTAGATAGAAACCATCAGAGCAATATTGCATTTAGCCTCGATTGACAGGAACAGATAGCTACAATGATCAGAAATCAGGAAGATAAATTAGACACGCTTGCAACCCTAATGGGCGAATTGATGGCAAAAATCGATAAAACAATCACATCACCTAGTACGCCAACCAATCAGAACACAGCTACAGAAGGCAACATGCCACGACTATCACTATTACCAACAACATCAATAAAGCTTAACGATCTGGCGAAGGAGTATCTGAGATCGATCAACAAATTCGATGGATCAGGTGGCACACCCAGATTGTTTGATTACTTTGATGCCGTAGAGCAATTTATCACCAGCGCCAATCTATCAGTACAAAAGGAGGAAGTCAACACAGTGATCAGTAAAATTACAGGCAATGCTAGAATGTGGTTATAGAGGCATGTGAACACATCGGGAGAATTTGATTCATGGGATGAGCTTAAAGAGGCTATGATGCAAAAATACACACCAATGGAACAATTGTTACGAATGCGCAATAAGCTTGCGATGATAAAGCAAAAAGGATCGATTGAAGATTATAATAACGCATTCAACCAGATTATGGCGCAAATCGAAGATATGACTGACACAGAAGCTATACTGCAATATCTCCAGGGTCTAAGCCCCAGGTACCAGGAATTAATACTTGCGCGGGAGAATATGCTGACAATGCTGGAGGCTTTACAACTCATATGCATCAGGTTTGACCCGGATAATAAATAAAGGTGCGACGAAGCCCATGCGACAGACCGAGGCAGCTACCGAGGCGGCGACCGAGGCGGATACTGAGGCAGTGACTGAGGCGGCTACTGAGGTGGTGGTCATGACAATCGAGGCAGAAGCACCAGACAAAGCCAAGGCTATAACAATGATAACAGAAACAATCAAGGAGGTCATAATGATAGAGGTGACCAAGGCGGCAATCGCGGAGCCAATCGAGGCAGGAATTTTCGGGGACACCCTCGGAAATATTATGTCTATGAGGGAGAACACGGAATATTTCAATGCAACAAATTCAACGATTAGGTAAAAACAGAAAAAGAAAAGGCTAAACCAAGAGCTAAAGCAAATCTGGCGATTGGCGCTATCATCGATTCAGGCGCCATACAACATATGTTCAACCAATTGGAGCTTTTCAAGATGGTGGCTGAGCATGACGGCTTGGTCACGTGTGCAGGGAATGAGAAATTACACACGATGCATGTTGGGACAATTGAGCTCGATGACGAGCTGAAATTACAGGACGTCTTATATATACCGGAGATCACTAGAAATTTAATATCTGTACGGGCGTTGACACATGATGGAAATGACATAACCTTCAAGAGCGACGGATCAGTAATTAAAATCGGCGCAGATCACAAAGAAGTCAAAATCGGACAAGCCAATGGTGACCTATTTCATTTATCGACATCACCAGAGCTAGAGCTAGAAGCAAACATTGCCGATTCTAACATCACCGATTCCAAGATTGTAAACATCGCCGATTCCAAGATTGATGACTATATATTATGGCATCACCGACTAGGCCATCCAGGCCGAAATACTCTGCAATCAATCAACAAATTTATTACAGGGCTCGGAGATGTGTGGCTGTCAACCGGACAAATCAAAATATGCGCCGAGTACAAACATGCAAAGTCGCACCGCAAGCCATTTGGACATACGAAAAATCGATCGATAGAGCCTATTGGAAGGGTGCATACAGATCTGTGTGGGCCGATGCCCACACCATCAGTCAATGGAGCAAAATATATATTAACTTTCATCGATGACGCTACTCGCTACGTCACAACATATTTTATTGACAACAAAAGTGATACATTTGATCGATTCTGGACATTCAAGGCATTCACTGAGACGCAATCGGGCCGAAAACTCAAGATTCTCCGATCAGATGAAGGAGGAGAGTATGTAAATACTGAGATGCGCGAATTTTTAATCAAAAACGGAATTCATCACGAAATGATGATACTGGACATGCCGCAACAAAATGGTGTAGCAGAATGATATAACCGGATATTGATGGAGTCAATCCAGGCAGTTAAAATTACTGCTAGCATACCTGACGAACTCTGGGCAAAACTTGCTGCAAGTGCTACATATTTACGTAATCGATTGCCAACGCGAGCCAATAAGGAGAGTGCTTCACCATTTGAATTATAGCATGGTCACAAGCCTGATATCAGTAACTTGCATGTCATATGGGCTGACGTGTATATGCATATTTGCAAGGGAAAAAGGTTAAAACTGGCGCCCCAATCCAAAAAGCTTAAAATGATTGGCTATCACGACGAAAAGAAGGCATACAGGCTCTGGGATCCAACCAATAGAAGGATAGAGATCAGCCACGACGTCACATTCGATGAATCTATTATATTAAAATCCCCAACAATCGTCAATCCAGAAGATCAAGAATACATCATTGAAGCGATCATTGGAGAACACAAGATTGATGAAAAAAGACAATATCTGGTTAAATGGCTAGGCTATGATGATGACGACAACACCTGGGAGCTAATCGAACAATTGATCAACACTGAAGCTCTACAAATTTGGCAAGATCGGATGTCAGAAGCTAATTTAATTGAATCGACCGATGATCCAATAACCTACAAGGAGGCAATTTCTCTGCCTGATGCAAAGCTTTGGGAGAAAGCGATCAATCAAAAGCTTAAATCACTTAAGAATAATGACATGTGGATGATTGTACCTGAGGTGTCTGTGGGACACAAGCCGATTGGATGCAGATGGGTATTTAAAAAGAAACTCAACACTGATGGATCGGTTGCCAGGTACAAGGCGAGATTAGTAGCCAAGGGATATTCACAACAGCAAGGAATTGATTACGATGAAACATTTGCTCCTGTGGCGAAGTTCATGTCGATCAGGGCACTTTTATCAATCGGAGCAACCCTAAACTTAGAAATTCACCAAATGGACATAAAAACTGCATTCCTGAATGGCGATCTTGATGAAGAGATCTACATGATGGTACCTGAAGGAATCGACCAATCGGAGCTGTCACCAAGAGCTGTGTGTAAGCTCAATCGATCACTGTATAGACTAAAGCAATTACCTCGTATGTGGAATCAGAAGATCGACAACTATCTCAGCCAATCAAATTTTACGAAACTACAATCAGATCACAGCATTTATCTAAGAAGAAGACAAGAAGATCAATCGCTGATAATTATTGCTATATATGTCGACGATCTACTAATTCTGGCTGATTTGATGGAAACGATGAACAAATTCAAGGCAGAACTTAGCAACACATTCAATATGATGGACTGTGGTGAAATTAAACATTTTTTGGGTATTTGAGTCATGTGTGATCGAAAAACACACATGATCACAATTGATTAAAACCACTTCGCCAATCAAATTATTACAAGGTTTAACATGATGGACACCAAACCAATCAGTATACCCCTTGATCCATCCATTCAACTCAAAGCTGAAGAAGGAAAATCTGCAGACCAAAGTCTATTCAGACAAATGATCAGTAGCATAATGTACCTGATGATCGGAACGAGACCTGATCTAGCTGCTGCTGTCAGCATCATCAGTTAATTTTCGGCCAATCCAATGCAAGAACATCACCATGCTCTCAAACAATTATTAAGATATATTAAAGGAACAGCCAATTATAAGCTGTGCCTTGGACGTGATCAGGATCTAAGACTGATCGGTTTCAGCAATGCTAACTAGGGAGGAGATATTAATACACGACGATCAACTATGGGATATATTTTCAACCTATCAGGAGGAGCCATCAGCTGGTCAAGCAAATATCAAGCAACCGTTGCCCTATCAACAACTGAGGTAGAATATATGGCATTAGCACATGTGACGAAAGAAGCCATTTGGCTACGCACCCTATTGGATGAGCTAGGATATTTGCCGAATTGTGCAACAACCTTATTTGAAGACAACCAATCAGCAATCGCCCTCGCCAAAAATCTAATTAATTACGCTCGATCAAAGCATATCGACATTCAGCATCACTTTATTCGAGAGAAAGTTAAATCAAAGGTGATAGATATCATTTATATGGTAACAGATGAAATGATCGCTGATGCATTAACCAAGCTACTTGCGTGACCAAGACTTGAAACATTGATCACAAAAATGGGCTTACGTAACTAATATTTTTTAAAAATTTTATGTTCTTTATCACATCATTCTTATCACTCAAGTAGTACTTTATATATAGTTATTTACAGTAAATATACTTCATGGATGCCATTCGTAATGTACAGTTGAATATTTTATTTCTATTTTTATTTTTTTATTTTTTTTTATTTTTATCGAGATATATCAAGCAGGGAGAGTGTTATAATTATTAGCTTATTATATCTCTCTCCTATCAACGATCAATGATCAATCATACATCACTCAATTGTGGCTTAGATGATCTTTATTTTGTATTGACCAATCATAAATTAGTATTAATAAATACATGCATATTGGCTTCATTAGCCAGTGCGCTCTTTTACTCCAAAACACACACATTTGAAGATCAAATTTCAACAAATTGTTATCTATTAGATATTTCTCTAAGAGATATTGTAATAATGTTTTTTCTTTGATATATTATAAGTTTTCCCATTGGCAAGGTATCAGGTTATCAAAATATTTCAATACTAAGAGCCAGTGTTAGAATATATTAAAGATTCTTTTGGCTATACATCTTTCCCAGGTTATCAGGCCTAAGCATTTTGCAGATTCCTATTCAGTTGGTTCTTGAAGATTCTCTCATCTAAGTTGCAAAGCATATCCAATTTAGTAGTGGCTTCTAAATTGTCCTGCATTGTTGTTTAACTGGTAGATGCTGATATTTCTTCTAGTGAATTTTACTATATTAATAGTGTTTTCTTGAGTTATTTATATATATAGTTGTAGTGATTGATTTATCAGAAAAATAGTTAATTAATCTATAAACTATTTTACTAAGAGCTGTGAACTATTTTACTAAGAGCTATAAACAAAATAGCCACAAACTCAGATGCTAGTTATAGACTATAAACTATTATTGGCAAACAGTTACAAATAGCCATAAACTACCCTAGAACTCTACTAGAACAATATTGTGAACTATGAACTGGCTAGAACAACTTGTAAACAGCCTATAAATAGCTTACAAGCATAGATGCTAGTTATAGACTATAAACTGAAAATAGTTTTCTGATATTATATTAGTTAATAATTACATTCTTCACTATGTTCTTGATCTGTTTATAGTTTTGGTCTAAGTGGAGTTAAGCATCTGGCAGTATTTCTTTGCTATAGTTAAGTAGGATAAAGTTCTTGAATCCTCTAAGTTTGATAGTTAATGGTAGATATAGTTTATCTTTTTTCTATTAATTATTTCATTCATTATATATTACTCTTACACATTTTATATATTGATTTCTTATTCATTATCTAATTTGTCATCAGATGTTTCATAAAATAATACTTATAGGTTATTACTAAGATTAATAGCTGATTTCTTGTCTAATAATAATCTATCATATATTATAAAAGAGGTGATAGATTCTCTTATTTCACTATAGTCACTATTAGAAGGGTCAGATATAATGAATTCTTCTTTCTCAGAGCTGGAGCTGTTCAGTGATCTTCTTTATATAAAAAGCAGAGGTATTCTTCAGTGATCCATCTTGAATAATGCTGTCTTCTGCTATAGGTATACTGTCATTACTTAAAGAGGTAGTTTGGTCCTACTTGAATGAGGATGTGAGAGTTAGTCTTTTAATGACTCTTATCAGAAAAATGGTTAATTAATCTATAAACTATTTTACTAAGAGCTGTGAACTATTTTATTAAGAGCTATAAACAAAATAGTTATCAATACAGATGCTAGTCATAGACTATGAACTATTATTGGTGAATAGCTGCGAACTACTCTAGAACTCTACTAGAATAATATCACAAACTATGAACACCTCTAGAACAATATTGTGAACTACAAACTAACTAGAATAGCCTATGAACAGTCTATAAACAGCTTACAAGTATGGATACTAGTTATAGACTATGAACTAAAAATAGTTTCCTGATGCTCCTACCAGTTAGTACTAAGATGTGATAAATGTACTAATAATCAGTTATTTATTAAGAATGTACTAAGTGAGAATGCTCAGAATTATAGATATGATATTTCTTTTTATATATCCTTACTACCAGCTACATGCTGTACTATTCAGGCTTTACTATAACTGATATTGAGATATTCTAAGACTCTGTATAAACTGATTTATTTAGATAGAAGTAAAGGGGGTATTTATACAAATTTGATAGAACTAAAAGAACAATTAAGAAAAGACTTCACTACAAGTATAACTTGATAACTGCAAATAATATTTTGTTGATAAAATAAGATCAGTAGCTAAAAACTACATTTATTACTAGTAGCAAGATTACTTGCTGGAAATGAAGTTTATCAATAAAAATAACACTAACTAAAAATAAAAGGAGATAGAAGGTTGTAGTAACTCTAAATCAAGTGTAGTATTAAATTTATGGAAATCAGACAAGTTGAGAGTCAGCTATTACATTATATAAAGAGATTATAGTTTTTTTATACTCTTAAAATAAGCTAGGTTTTATAAACTTAAATTTTAGTTAAAAAATCTTAGTATCTAATCCTATAATATACTTAAGCAATTCTCAAATACTTTCTAGCTATTTAACTATAGACTATTAAGTTTAATCTCTTTTTAATCTTTTCTTTTCATTTTCAATCTTCTTTTTATAAATATTCTAAGTATTCTTCAAGATATTAAAAAACTTAAGATAGCTACTTCTAAAGGCTTTTATTATATTTTCAGCACTAACTGATCTGATGAGTTAATATCTTTTCTTATTGTATATTAGTATATTATCTAATTATAATGCTTTTTCTCTAGATAGGTAATTATAATCTAAATCAACCCATCATTATATTTTGTAAGCATTTCCTGGTGAATACTTTCTTCTAAACTATATTTATTCTTATTTGAGTAGAACAGAGCAGGATCTGTTATACTTAAAGTCTTTACTCTAACTCTAAAGGTATTTTGGAGCTTAATTTAAATAACTACTAGAATTATTATTTTATTTACAAACTTGATGAAGAAGAGCAGATCTAGTCTAGCTATATTCTTTAATGAAAAAAACAGTGCCCAAGTTTGTAAGCTCTTTTTAAGATAATTCAAGAGCTTATATTCAGATATATATATCTTGAGTATTAGAGAAGCTACTATAAGTTTGATAATAATAGCATTCTGGAAGTAAATAGCTGAAATAACTTCTTGATGAATACCCTCAAAGTAGGGCAGCTCAGCAACAATATACAATAATGCAATATCAATGTATTTTAATAAGTATATTATGATTATAGTGAAGCAATATAAATACAAACCTTTTTCCTATCAAACATTCTTTCCATATCAATAACATGAAACCTCTCTCAGGCCTTTCCAGCTGCACTTGGATCCATCAAGTTTTCTATATGATTCAGTTTTAGATGGGACAATGAGGTAAAGGGGTGTTAGATGAGTGGATGGTGATGGATGTAATGGATGAGTCAAACAGCAACAAACTTCTGCGAAACCGAAGCTATTCAGTCATTCCGTCATTGGAAAAGTTCCTATGCCAACAAAGGATTTTCAGAGGGCGGCCCTGCGCCAAAAAAGTCCAGCCCTCGCGTAATTCCGTTGTGTCGCTCTACAGTCTTAGGGAATCAAGCGCGTAGGCTTAGGGACTTACTGGTGTGGGTGCTTGGGTTTTGGACCGTGAAATTCGGGGTGTAGTGGTGGGAGCCAGCTAAAATCAGCTAAAGTTTCCGGCTAGCCTTTAATTATCAACTCGAAATTTGAAATCGCAGTCATTGCGATGGTTATTCAGTTGAACCATTGCGAGCTTTCGCTGACCTCACTCTCAGCTCATTAGTACTCGCCGAAATATCCTTCGTCTTGTGCAAACCTCCTTTAAAGTTTTTCAAATTAAAGGACTATAAAAGGCAACATCCCGATCCAAACTTTCATTTAGTCATCAATAGAGTGGTTGGGTGTCTGTCAGAGAATAGTGCCCATGCAAAAGATGGTATGAGTCGGACTACAGCTCGACCCGCACATTTAGTGTATATATCTTCTACGATATTTACGTGCATTCCTCCTTCAATTCAGGCATTCTAGAAAAGTGAAGACACATTCTGGCGCATTGTAGACCGGCCGCAGCATTCTTTAAATGTATCTAGAATTAGGAGGGAATATGCTGCTCGACCATAATAGTACCACGCAGAGACGATCCCAAGTCGGGCGCCCGGGCAGGGGCGGTAAATAGAGGAAGGGAGGCGCAGACAAAATCAAATTCGAACGATCTAGCTGGTTGGTGAGCGAATCATAATACGGATGACCGACGTTGAATATTGCCCAAGTTATGAACTGGGGCACTTAGCAAATATTTCATATTTGCAAACCGATGTTCATGAAATGTGCATGCTGTAGTCCATGTTGCCCTAATTCTTAGCGCTGTCTTCAGACAACCAACAGTATCCTTTTCTCCTTTAGGTCAACACTCTTATCTTGCCGGGATCAGTAAGCCGTCACTTTGGGAAACAAATCTGCGTACGGCTTCTTCCAGTTAACTCTCCCGCTATCAATTAAACGTATAAACCAACTTCACCTGAGGCGCCACTCCGCACTAGCGATCAATGTTTTGACAGTGGCCCGAATGGAGATAACTCGCGTTTGTAGGCTTCCATTTACGTCCCTTTAGTTTCATTAGTTAGAAATTGTTTATCTGCAATGTTTGGCTTCTGTTGTAAAGTAGCGTTATCAGTTTGACTGCGTGACATGGTGGCATGGTGGCATGGTGGCATGGTGGCATGGTGGCATGATGGCGCCACTGCTTCGTGTCATCGGGGCTTCTTGTTTCTACGGTTCTTCTTCACGATACTGCGGCGCCGGGAAACAAATAAAAGTCGCCAATCCACCTGGAATCACTCAATATAGTCTCATGGATTCTACAACAGCCGACGAGATCCTGTGCATAGCGTTGTCAAGGGACGGTAAGATCGTAGCGTCGTTGAGTCAGAATGGGTGGATTCATATCTGGAATGCACCACAAGATGTCAAACTGAAAAAGAAGCTGGGAAACGCCAATGCTTTGCGCAAAGTAAACATCATCACGTCGGACAAAGTCGCCAAAGCTCTCACGTCGAATAAAGTCACCAAATCCATCACTGTGGCCAATTCCGACGATGTCTGTGCTGTGTCATTCGTATCCTCCACCGAAACCGAAAGCGATTGCCTCGGCAAAGAAATCGTTGAAGGTCATATCGGCCCTGCTCTCCAACGCGCTTTCAAACGCGCTTTCAAACGGCCCAATATAGAACCAGATAATACAAACTCGGGCTTATGTCCCATAATTATTCAGTTTCCGGCTCCTGGCGGTGAGGATCCTTCCGATACCTCCGACTACCCTAATACCCCTGATTACAACCAAGCCGAGGAAGGGAAATCTTATCCATTACCTAAACACAAGTTCCAGCAAATTCAGCATCTCAATAGTACCGTCTTTTTTGACGTCGATACGCTCTTTAAGAGTGAAAGCATATTTGTTTGTTGCCCGCCTTACATCCACGTGTACCGCCGGAGCGATTTTAACACTATTCGTACAATCTACTTCAATATATTGGACATAATGCAACCTCTTGATAACGACCTTAATGTGTCCGATCTGCATAGTAAGACCAACCGCTTCGCTCTCATGTATCAGTCCATTCCGCAGTTCAACCAAGAATCATACAAGCTCCGCAAGGCGATGCTACTCAATATTGGGGCCATAGATGTGCGCTGGGAACGCCGCTTTGCATTGTCGTCTGATGGATCTCGGCTTGCGGTTCTCTCCAATGTAGACGCGAAAGGTGTTCCAAGGTGAATTTGATGTTTAGTACCATGTATATATATCCGTTACCGCGTTCATGGATCCAGCCAGTTAACTCCTTTGACTTTGTTCAATTTCCTAAAGCCAATATATCACTGTTCACATTCTTCTTATGAATACTGGGCTCGAGGTGATTCGATGGCGGGCCGAGATCACTCCCAGTAAAGTGTGCTTCCATGACTCAGGCGACAAGCTCTATATCATCACTAAAGAACAGCAAATCCTTCTCTATGACGTGAATACAGCCAAAATAATTACGCAATCAATAAAGTCTACCGGAAACCATTTGTGTCTCCACAGCACAAGGCACTACTACTTCAAGCCAGCAAATAATGCAATCGAAGTCGAGACGCTGGTGCCTACACCAATGGACGAAGGAAAAATAATCGAACTCAAGCCAATGGGCGACGAACCGAAAATACTATTTCAAGGCAATCAATGGATACTGGAAACTGTGCAAGAATCCGAACAATGGGTCTGTTGTATAAAAAACAATTCAAATGACAGCGAAACAAAAAGATTTTCTTTTCAACCGGTGGGCATAAATGTGGGGGATGATGAACATGGATACTCTCTCAATAACAAATTCAGCTTTGCAGTTACCGAGACCGGAGCTGTCCTTGTCGTTACAAGTGTGACGGTACAGTTGTGGTCTCCAGCCGTGGGCGCTAACTACACGCTTTGCGATTTCTGGTGCATCAGCAAGATTGGTCGGTCCCGGAAAAAATATCCAACTGTGATCGACCTTGAATGGGATGGAATGAAGGTTGAGACGATTGCCAAGGATAAAATGAGAATCATTCTGTGTATCAAAGAGGATGAGGAATCGAACAGCAAAGGCTATTACGAAATCGTCATGAAGAATTCCAATGACTCCGACGCATCCGACTCAAGCGTACCCAACACACCCAAAGTAGAAGAGCAAATGGCATTCAGCTGCTGCTGTTATTTGATGCTTCTTTCGAGAATGATTAATGAAGAACGGTGCGACTGGAAACCATCACCCCGCGAAATCGAAAAAATCCCGGAACTTACGGTAGAAATCAAAGAGATGCTTCAACAATATATCCCGACATATCGATATCCTCGCATATACATCCGGTACATCACTCACCCAATCCTCTATCTTTTTAACTTTGAGGATCTCGATGCTGTCTTCACGGAGTATAGAAACTATAGCAGGTATTAAAATTATTTCACGAAAATAGTATTAGGCCATGTGCGCGACCGCAACACTAATTCGTAATAATTCAATTCTAGATGCATTTTCGCTTGGATCTACGAGTCCGATGAAACCCCGGAGAATTTTTTCTCTTACGTGAACGACAATGTTGTGCAAGCCAAGGTTGTCCGCTGGCTGATCCGCAAGATCCAGCGCGGCGAGACTGCGTATGGACTTTTGCTCCAGAAGTGGCTTCCCACCTTGATGAGAAATAAACCAGAGTTGGCCAGTGAAATTGCGCGCGGTCTGTCCTACCAGATCTGCGTTGCTCCTATCGTCGACGTCGAGAAACCGGGCTTTCTGCGCCAGGAACGTTGGCCTGCCAAGAAACCGGTCTTTCCGCGCCAGGAACGTTGGCCTGCCGAGATCAACAACCTCGACATGGAAATATTAACCAAGTTCAATCACCTGGACCCGATCATTCAGTTTACCGACCATGTCGATTTTCCCGATCCCGATAGTTTCAAGTTTGTGTGGTTGGCAATCGCATCTCGGTGTCGGTTTTTGACCAGACTCGGACAATTGAAACAATGTATTTTACAGTACTACCCAAATTTTTCGCCGCGATGGAGATCCGGCTTCATCTGCGTTGTCCCGCTTCTTGGGCTATGCTCTTACGATGACACTGGCAAGAGCACCTTCACGGAAATTGTCGAGGTTACTCTTGAACGGAACTTTGTCGAGATTGCTGAGCCGTTTCTGGAGGCTGTTGTAAACCACGTAAGCATGATCTCTATCCTTTCTGTGTACAAGCTAAACTCTCGGAAGCGCCTTTTAGTACAAAATTTGATAGTTTCTTTACCTTTTTTCTCTTTCCTTAGAAATGGCAGGCGTTTGCTCGCCGGAGATTTTACTTGTTATTTGTGGTCTACATTCTCTACTTTGCATTGTTTACTTTATTGCTCAACAAAGACTTGCCCGGAGCAGAGCAGCTGTCTAGCAAGGATATATGGATTCCCGGTTTATTTTGCGCGATAGCAGGCTGTTTCATTATTCTAGAGCTGTCTAAAATGAGGCGACGTCCCCGGGCATACCCTCTTATCTTGTCGAACTATTTGGAACTCTGCGCATTCATCATCCCCATTTGGTACGCGTCCTTGTTCCTGCAAAGCTATCCCGTGCCGCCTGGTCTTCGTTCAGCCAGCGTACTTCTTATTTGGTTCCGACTAGTAAGTGGTTCCAACTGTCCGGCTGCTCAGTTGGCACAATGATCATGCTCCTCTGCCTCGGCAGCAAGTTCTAAATTGTGTCATTTCTCTTTCAATTTCTTTCAGCTAATGCAACTCCGCATCAACAAATCCATTGGAATCTTTATCGCCGTCATAAGCGAGGTATTGTTGCATGTTTTGTGACCTTTTTTTTTTTTCCAACATTAGTCTCTACTGAATAATTGAAATTTAATTTTCCATCCCATTTTTAAGATCATAAGGAGAATGATCCCCTTCTTGGTCGTTCTTACGATAGCCTATATTGGCTTCACGCAGGCTTTCTATGAACTTTTGAGGCACACCCTTCCAATAGTTACCCCTGAGGGCGTCGTCGAAGGCACCATTGACAATACGGTCGCAAATTTGAGCTTAATTCCGATCGATTCAAACGGCCAAAACTATACTCAAGACTTCACAACAGTGATGATCAATGTGTTTTTTTTCACTACTCAAAACTACTCGACAATGGCGACGTAATGTTTCACTACTTTCACTCACTCTCCGTTAAATTCTCCTTTACATAATCATTAACTTTCTATATATTCACTACGCGTTTACAGGTTTGCTCCAAATGTCACCCTGTTGCTCATACTCTTTGCCGCTTTAATTGGCATCTTACTCTTCAATGTCCTCATCGCGCTTCTGAACAATGTTTACACCAATGCCCTTGAGTCTGGTCAACGACTCTGGCTTCTCCTGTTTATCCAAATCGTAGCAGATATCGAGGTCCTCCCGTTCCTCAGTGCCCACGACAGGACCAGGACTGATTGGTTTCCGCCATATATTTATTACATTGGTATGTAAGGCATTTACAGTACTGAGTTTTGTTGCTTATTTCATGTTTCGTTTTTCTTTTTTTCTTTTTTCTTTTTTATTTAAGGAATTTTGGAAAGGGCCGAGAAGAGAATGAAAAAAGAGATATGCCATATGGACCAGAATTTAAACAGTTTAATTTCTAATCAACCAATTGCTATGCATGGACTACGTTGTCCATAGCGTATGATAGCGAGATCAAAGCTTACGAAAAGGTGATTGCTCCAGACGACGATAGGGTTCGGCGGCAGAGATTAAAGTGGGGTCCGGACCAACAATTTTCGGACGGTAAGCTTGCTTGAAGGGCTTTTCTCTCACGCACTCGCTTTTTGGTGAGCACCACACATATTTTCCCATGATCACTCACGACTATCTCATTCCTAGTGTGGGAAAACATCCCCGACGTCGTCGAAGCACTTTTCAATTACAATCCCCAGGGTAAGAAAAACCATCTCTCTCTAAAACGCGGCGAAACCATCGACGTCATTCGTGCCTTTTCCTCTGGTTGGTGGTACGGAAAACGCGGAAAAGAGAAGGGCCTTTTCCCCTGTAACTTTGTTGGGCCGTATGCAGCCAAGCGACAATCTCAGTCGACGATGGGTAATGCGGGATACAATATATCCAACGCTTCGTTGAATACAATGGTTTCTCTCGATGCGACGCCAGAATTGAATGTGCAATATGGCGGGGGGCGGCTGTGGTTCCCGTCTGAAGGCCCACTTCCAACCCCTAGAAATGACGTGTAGATGCGGATGCCTCTTCATTCTTTTATTTCCCGTATTCTTTTTTCCCCGAATTCCTTTTTTCCCCGGATTCCTTTTTTCCCAATATATATCCGTATTCCTAATATGTCATGAGTCTTCCGAATGACAAGCCAAAACCGGAAATGCCCCTTAAACCAAAATAAGCTACACAAACCGGCTTTTTTCTAACCGAATACGGCTTGAAAAACTTGGAGTAATAGCAATTTGATGACAGTTTACAGTAAAATCAATTAGCCAACTTTGATAGCAGAATTCTAATAGAACTGAAAAGCTACACATTACAACTTCATCTTCACGCTCCAGCAGCGACTGAAAGTGTTCAAGAATATTGTCCGGTTTGATCACCAAGACGTATGTTGTACCGTAGGATTCCAAGACCGTGATATAGTTTTTTATGGCTAAGAGGGTACGCTAAGAAGGGTCTTTATGTACTGCGGTAATAACATTTCAGGTAATTGTTGTCCCAACCATCAAGTGTCCCAACAATCAAGTGTCCCAACAATCAAGTTCTACTTATATAAACTATCTTACCAGATGGCTGGCGCACTTCTCACTGATTTCCGTCATAACCAGGCCTAATAAAATAATAGCGGGCGGTGAACTGCACAAGGGCATCAGGAGAATATTTTCAGTTCGTAGTCCGTGACTAGAGCTCGTGCTCATATTCTATGGTAGTTCGTCCTTTTGCTGTGCTGTTCTAGTGCAGTTCGTGCTGTTTGCAGTGCTGTTCGTAGTAGTCTGCGACTAACATTCGTGCTCGTGGCTGTTTTTGTTCGCAAACTATTTAATATTTTCCTGATGAGTGTTTTCTTATTTATAAATAAAGGAATTCACACGCCAAACAAACAACCCAACCCATTTGGTAGAAGTTTACGGTATTACTACTAACTTTATTTGTCATTAGTATTAGTATTTATTTATTCGGGCACCAGTAAGTACCGCAGTAAAGCCCTGTCTCTCCACCCATGGCCCCCTCTCATAAACACTCAACCTCCACCGCTTCCAGCCAGCCCTCCGAAAATGCCTCCAGATCCAGAGCCCCCAGCTCTCTAAGTATCTTTTCGCGCTCCAATAACCTCTTAATGCGTTTGAACCACTTGTTGCGTTTGAACCGCTCGTTTCCCCGCCGTTCGGATCATACAGGACAATCCGTGACCAGTACCACGCAAAAACCCGGTACCACGCAAGAACCAACTCCGTACTCTGGGTCCTGCTGCACGAACCGTGGCACGAGCTGTAAATGTGGGATTCAAGCACCTACCAATACTACCCCGAAGCTCTGCACGCAATCACAACTTGAAGGTCTTGCCATTCGTGAACCCTACGAGCATCACAATGGTGGGATTCAAGATACTGCCGCGGACTCCAACCACGCCGCTCAACCTATTAGAAAGGATCTCCAACCCGACGATGGCGATGCCATTGTTTCGGAGCCGCCGAGTGACCAGAATGCTGAGATTCAAGAGACAGAAGAGCACGTCACCCAAATAAACGAGGCCCGACAAGCCACCCGAGCCACTACAGCAACAGGGTGGTTCTCGAAGCTCATATCACGCCAACACCGATCCAAGCAATGCCGACCCAAGCCTCAAAGCCTTCAAACACAGAAGAAAATGTACGACGCGGCCAGACGTAATAAGAACGAGGAAAAGTTTAGAAACGCGAATGAAGAACGCACGCGCATAATTACATAACTACATGTAAATTGAACATTCAGGTTAGGACAGTAATGTGATCTGTATTACCCTCCACTCTCTGTATTGTGTTTATTAGATTAATTGTAATAGAAAGGCCATTCTTTTAGGGGTGCTTTCTAGATGGTGTTTCGACTTTTCCTGCCGATTCACATCAACCCGAGACGGCATGTATGCCCCGGTACGCCGATATACGACAAGTACGTGGGCTTTGTAATTTATAGTGTTGATATTTTCCGGTATATAATTGTATAGATAGTATTTCGTTCAATTTCAGTCAAATAAATTTAAGTGTGGTATACGAGTTGGCGAGTTGGTTGTGGCTCAGTTAATAGTCTCATATCACGATGCTTCATTTAGGGCAGAGTGTCTCTCATATCATTCAGGTCTCTTATATCATGACGTCTCATTTAGACAAACCAGGCACGGCGTCTCATTTAGAGTGGAGTGAATCTCCCGTTAGAGTGGAGTGGGTCATCACAACGTCCCATTTAGAGAGCAAGCCCATCATCTATCACGAATATCCCGTTTAGAGAGAGAGAGAGAGCCTATTACGACGTTCCATTTAGAGTAGTAGGGCTCCCATATCATTTAGCTCAAAAACACGCAATACCTTTTCGCTTTATCTTGTGAATTCTAAGAAAAAGATAAGAATGCCAAGATATTTAATTTACGGTGAATTGGACTTGCAATGTTGTGAACAACATTTCATTTTAATAAAATAAATGTTGAATGTGGAATGCAAGTGACTAAGTTGGTATCCATTGTTTTGGTATCCATTGTTTTGGTAGTTGAGTAGTGAGCTGTCGAGTGGCAATAAAGAAAAGGGGGGGGGGGATCTATCATTCCAAATCCTTGTTAAGCAAATCTCCCGGCACTTAAGGGGGTACAACCCATTTGCTACGCCGAGCCGGCCAACTCCTGAACCACCGCTCCTTCTCTGAGCCTTACAAAGACGTGCACGTGAGATATATTCTTTACACTCTGCAGCTTTGCGGGGTTAACAAAGTACACGGCTTCGAAGCGCTTGCTTTCAAACTCCTTCTCAACAATCTCGGCGACACGTTCGGCACGCAACGGCTGCGGCGACCATATGAGGAAATGGTCAATGGAAGGGTCAATGGCGTAGCCGAAGTCGTTGCGGCGCAGTATATAGGGCTCCGGCTCCAAGGGCGACGGTTCGGGCCAGTGTAGAACCTCGGCGAGGAGATAACGGTCGACGGTACCGTAGCGCGCGAGGACGGAGGTGATGTGGGCGGTGTAGACCTTGAGAACCTCAGGTGTTCGGCAGAGGAGCTCGGGGCGGTCTGATTCTTTTTGGGCAGGGAGGGAAAAAGTCAGAGAGTTTGCTTGACGTTGAAAGATTGGAAAGACTGAATCTAGATTGGCGACTGTTTCTTTTTTTTTTTTTTTTTTTTTTTTTTGTTCTTCTTTGACTACTTACCGATAACATGTTTGACCTCTTCCCAAGGCATGATGTGATCAGCAGGCGGTTTTCCGACAATATCCTGAAGAGACATGGCGATTGCAGTAGCAATGGAGTGGATGTTGGGGTTGTGGGTAAGAGAGGAGGGGCATTGGGCGAGTCTCGTTACAGTCGCCACGTGGCGAGGATCCGATGACGTGTGTAACGGATTGAGCTATTATTTTTGAAGACCATTTTTTTCGTCATCCACATCGTACATTATCACACCATCCACATGACGATTTGATAAAAAAAATTGGTCCGCCTTCAAAAATAATCACCCATTTGTATACAATGAGCGCTCACCGACCCCCTTAATAGGTGAGAAACTGAGCCTTGAGAAAATCCAAGTGTCAATTGTACGAATAGATGCATCGTTCGCAAATCGAATCTGACGCAAAAAAAAAAAAAAAAAAAAAAAAAAAAAAAAAAAAAAAAAAAAAAAAAAAAAAAAAAAAAAAAAAAAGACGACGAAAGTTGTGAGTATGTGAAAGTTGTGAGTAAGTGAAAAGTACTCAAATACACAGAATGAATGTATCCATTTGCTAAGGGTTTACGAGATCCTTAATGCTGATATGCTGATAAGAAGTGGGAAGATGTAGGTTACTTTTTATTTATCACAGTTTTTAAGAGATTGTTTGCTATTTTACTAGTTAATTACACATAACTATGACCTTCGGTTTGGGCCAAACTGGAACTCATTTAAGGGATACGGTTTTGTTAAGGCTCCTACCTGTCAGAATTTTGTAAGTATATTATGATAATCAGAAAAGAGTCCTCAAATAAAGAACGTGTTTATACTGCAATGGTTTATCTTGGTTGGATCAATTGCTTTTATTTTAATAGCTAAATATTAACTACATATTGTGTTTACTGATTCTTATTCGCTTGTTTAGAAAAAAAAAAAAAAACCGCCCAACCGCGTTCCGTGAATGGGATGGTGCCATTCAATACCAGTTCGCCGCCTTGACAGACTTGGCGTGCAAGTTGTTGACGGATAACTGGAAGTACGCGATTAATATCGACTTTTCATCGCCATCTCCGCAGTGGTTTATCAAAACCCAAATGGAGAATAAGCCCTCTGTCGACACCGACGGATTTCAATTGGTGGAGGGGAAGAAGCGGAAGAAGCAGAAGAAACAGAAGAATATTAACATGTGAACATTACGGGGAGGGTGGATTTTAGAATAGAATAGAACCATATAAACAGCATTTCACACTTATAATTTGCTATATAAAAGCCAACTTGGCCATCACTTGCTTTGATGGATATAATACAGTTGCTCTTTGCTATAAAATCCCTAAGTACAATAGTATTTTCGCGAGATTTTTCTAATTGCGCGCTGCTCTTATGGAATTTGTCGAGCTCCAACGGGGCCAGTCTAGGAGTCTAGGTTTCTCCACTCACCCTACAAGACCATTAACTTCTACTGGGACTTTGGGTACTGAGTTCAATATGAAAGTATTATTGGGAAACAGCACCACATATACATGTACATACACAGATGGCCAGGCTTTTTTTTATGATTGTCTTGATTGATTGATGAAAAGAGTACCTGTATAGAGACCTCAGCCTGTAAACCTCTTTCAGATACTCGTAAATCTCTCCTGGTTGCCTCCTGTGCCTGCAAATCCCTAAATCCCCTCCTTCCAGTCCGGATTGCCTGTAAGCTCCCCCGGTTGCCTGTAAAACCTTTCCCGGTTGCCTGTAAGCCCTTACCGGCTGCTTCTAAATCCCTTCCGGTTGCCTCTCGGTTGACCCTCCCGGTTGCCTGTGTGCCCTCCCGATTGCCTGTAAATTGTGTTCAGCAACCCGTGTACGACCCGGCTTAGGAAATGATAGGACAAAAAGATTGAGCACGCCCTTACATGTAGTCGTTCTCTTTTGTGTTGACCGTCTTCGCCCAAGCCACCGTTCCTTCTTCGTCCGTCCGATAAGGAGCGGCGCGAAATGAACAACCCGAACCTGATGAGACTTGGCCAAATATGACTCCACCCTTGTATAACCGTGCTCACTAAACTTGTTGCTCTGGTTTTACAAGATGGTGTATGACTTGGCTTTCGTTTGCTGAGAACATATGGATTCCGTCTCTGATTCGCGGTGCCGTGAATGACCATATTCCCCTCCCCCCCCAATTGTTTCGAGCATATTGTTTATGGTAAATGTAATTGTATAATTTGTGGTATATTTTTTTTGTCTCTGGTATATTATTTATAGTAGTTGGCAAATTTATAATCTTCGATATATTATAATGGTGGTTGAGTGAGAAGATGTTCTCTATCGACCACGTCAGCTTTACTTGATGTAAGCACAAGGGAGTTTATCACAAAGCTATTGTAAAGCGATACCCAGGTTCATAATATTGAGTCCCGTAATATAAAAATTATCATAGCACGCTTCAGATGCCTCATTGCGCGACCTTACAAAAAGCCTTCGACTCTTTTACTCTTACCCATGCTTGAATCGACTTGTCGCAGAGGCGGAGAGCATAAAAAATATCCATCATCTCCATCACCTTCGTTCTCACTGTCATCATTCCCATTAACAAGCACAGGTGGTAAAAGTTGGAAATTTGAAGGCATAGCTTGACTTTGAATTTAAGTTCTAGCGGGAATTTTCTTCATTTTTTTTTTTAGCTTTCATGAATAGACATTCTGTATGCGAAGAGTACTTTTGCATAATATGTTTCTTATAAAATACTGCATTATCCGAAATAACACATACAGCACGATAGCTCTAGTCCTTTAAAAATCGATTTGAATAGTAAATGATTTTCATTCCACAACTGACAAAGCGGCTCCGATTCGTAAATCAAAAAAGAAAAATCTAATAAGGAAGAAGAATACACATTAGAGTTCGGTCATTGTTTGGCAACATAAATCCTTGAAGGTACTTTGCTCTTGCATATTTGTAGCAGAGAAAAGGAAATAGAAATTGCAATCAGTTTTACGTTCGCTACGCGAAGCCAAGATAGATTTTTTTCGCAGTTTTGAGTTTCTAGGTTCAAGTTGATACACTCCCATAACATATTGTTTGTGGTGAAAACCGATCACTAACTTATGTTAAAATCTCAGTATGCGTCAAACCCTCGTCTACGCTATGCCAATTTATTTCTATCTCGTATTTTATTCTTTTGACTATCATGTAGTTGCCAGACACCCTCAACCCTCCACCTTTTCAAGTGCCGCCTCTAGATGGCGTTGCAAGGAAGCATCCCCAGCCGCCATATCAAATACGTAGCTGAGCTTGCCAGCAGCGACGTCGACGTTGATAGTGCGGGTGAATTCTGTAGCGTACGGTGGCTACGCAAGTAGAAACAGAAGCGATTAACGTTAGCGTCAAATAGGGCGCCAAGATATTTGAGTGAAATAACCCACTCTGGCTGTGCTCGTTCGCGCGAGAGCTTTTGACCTCAGGCTCAGAGTGGTTCCTGATATGGTCCCTTCCTCGACGCTCGCGAGACCTTTATATGGAAGAAGAGAGACATGTTGAGCAGAAACGCTGAATTTCACAAAGGTGTAATTAACAAAGATCTCAAAAAGTATGGAAAAACAATGCGCCTTACCGTTCGGTGCAACAGCGACCAGCTCTACTGTTTCGCCCATTCCGGGGGTTCGAAAGTAGCCCATCTCAGCGTGAAGCGGTTGCTTCGTCTCTTGATTCCATGTTTTTTGACTGGACGAGAATATGTGTTAGAAAGGGTTTGAAGCAATAGCACGAGATCATAGAAATACCAAAAAAAAAAAAAAAAAAAAACAAAAAAAAAAAAAAAAAAAAATCAAAAAAATCAACCTACTGATACACGAGAAACCCTTTAGGTGACTGGGAGATGATGATTTCTTCGCCGTAATTGAAGGTTTTTATAGTGGGGTATATGCCTGGCGAAAAGCTTGTAGTGAGCCCGTTGACTAGGGTTCTGACATATTGTGATCCGTACTATATTCACCTACGCCTACGCCCCTCCATGTGCCTACAAGAAACGAAAGAGGATGTGACAGAGCACTAGTCGACATGGTGCGAAGAAAGCGGCAGAACATGAAACTGGTTGTGGGAAAAGAAATCGCGCTGTTCGCTCGTTACGGTCATCACGTCGAAAATCAAGCAAAGATCACGTGAGTGTCGCGTCAAGGCCATGGTCCTCTTTTTAATAAAATAAATAACTACAATCTTTTTTATTCTACCTGATAAATGCATTGGTCAAGCTATATACGGATACTCGATGACATGAGGATACCGTTTGTGTTTGCGGAGAAGCAGCGTACGTAAGCATACATCATCGTAGATATGACCTACATATGTATTCCCTTTTTTGCTGTCTTGGTGGATACGTACGTCAACTCGCGTTTTTTTTTTTTTTTTTTTTCAAGTTATTTTGCAAAGTAGAATTTTTCTACCAGGTTCTCCTCAAGCAAACACTTTCAACGGTGACAGTGTTGTGCGTCCTCTGCGATCGTCGAAGTCAGAAGACCTTCATATTGACTATCACAAATTTGACAATCAATACCAGAATTGAAAGACTGAGACAGGAAAAATATATATTCGAACTCGTAGATTGCATGAACATTTTAAACCTATCAGTATTTACATACATAAAATTCTCGTGTATAAAACATGACGATATCCCGACGGAAGCGATAATTATCACGAATTACGCGTCAGCTACTGCTGTTTCGATCGCTACAAACACGCACGTACAACATTATCCCAAGTTTCGAACCAATCGCACCACAATTCATCACAACTTCTTGCGACATTCTACGTCCCATCCCAAAACTGTTGGTTTTTGCGCTTAACCCTTTCAGTCGCTTCACCCGGTCCAGCCATTCAAGACCGTAACGAACGGTACGATTGCCTCCAGCCCCTGCACGACTTTATCTAGAAACCCCTCCCCAACAACCTCCTCATCCGTCAGCCCTTTCCCGACCACAAAGCTCTTATACCTTAGTAGCTCAATCTCCGGGTGATCTTTGGGGAAACCCTTGGGCGCCGTCTTGAGTTTCTCGCCCTCGTGCTCCAGAACCGCGAGCCCCTTCTTCCCAAAGAAGGCTTCCACCTCCGCCAGCTCTAGCGCCTGGTACAGCAGAGTGGGGTCTTGATCAATCTCAGTACGAATCCGAGTAAGGATGGGAGAGGCCGGATGCCACACACCGCCACCCAAGTATGATTTATCGCCAGGACAGATGGAGATATAATAGGCGGCGAAAGGAGTTTTCTTGCCGCCGCGAGAGAAGGCAGCGGAGAGGTAGGTTTTATAGGGGGAGAGATCATTGGTGAAGCGGAGGTCACGGCTGGGGACGGAGAAGATAAGACATGAGAAGAATGCTGGGGTATCGATATTTTATTTCGATAAATGCAGACAAAGAGGCTTACTTGAGTCTGAAGACTGCTTCCTTTGGTTCCACATCGAGAATAGTCGTGTCAATTTCCTTCAGTTCCTTCATCGCGAGGCCGACGAAATCGGTGAAATCTTTTTTGGTAGCATACCAGCGATCCTATTTATTGGCGTCACAAGTCAATTATCGAAATCAAATGGGCAAGATTAAATGCAATGAGAAATACACGGTAGGCTCTTTAGCACTCACGTTGTTGACCAGCATCCACTCTCGATCATTGTTTTCGGCCAATTCTTGCATAAATTCGAGCGTGTCGGGTGATATCGCGTCTGGAAACGGCGATCCGGCCGGCCGGGGAACCGTCGTGGATGACTTAGAAGTTTGGGTTTTGGGTTTTGGTTGGGCTATCGTTTTCGTTTTGGCTTTGGCCGCGTTAGCCTTCTTCTTTGGCCGCTTCGTCTTCTCGTCAGCTTCAGACTCGACGTGATCAGATTCCTCGTTCTCGTCTTCGGTCTCCTCTTTCGTGACTTTCCTGACCCGCTTCCTCAGGCGTCCAGTCGGTTCAGTTGCCTCCTTTTTCGGATCTACGCTGTTGCTGTTCGGCTTGACATTGACGCGGGTAGATCGATGTAGTGCTTTTGGGGGCATTTCGAAAGTGCACGCGTCGAAAAAATGTGCGGTGTGTACGAAGTCACAGCCTAAGTCACGTGGCGAGCCGTGCAATTAGATTGGTTTCTCACTGTCGGCGAACGGAGACCCGGAGGCGAACGGAGGCGGCACAAATGCCGAGCAAATGGGCAAACGGCGGGTCATAGAAAAGGAACGGGCAGACGATGATTCAAAAAGAAAAAGAAAAAAAAAAAAGGAAAGGAGGGCGAATGGTATCGACAAAGACGAGCAACTCAACCAACATCTACCCCCAAACGCACCAGTTTACGTGTTGGTTGTTGGTGCAGACTGACGGACATCTTTCAATATGTAACCTTCTATCTACGAATAACTGAATAAATGCTGGGCCGGACTACACTTAGCAAGAATTAAGTTGATGAATCTGTAATTAATCCATTAATTCAGATAGGCATTATTGCATCACAATTCCGAATTGTTTACAGTAGAATTACGTCCATACAGATTACATGCCTGCATATAACCATATGTTGTTTTAGATTATACACCTAGGTTACGTTTGGATGCGGATTGCTGCGGATTACACTCGGGATAGATTGCGTAGCGAAGTTTTTTTTTTTTTTTTTTTTTTTTTTTTTTTTTGTGGAAAAATTATTTTTTTTTTTTTTTTTTTTAAGATTTTTGGATTTTCAATACTTGGGTGGTAGTGGTTACGCATTTCTACCCCCTCGCAGGATATTATTACCAAAACTTTACGGTTCATATACTTTTTAAGCTTGGCGTGAAAGTTATTCAGCTTTCTTGATAATCATCGCGTGAGTTTTTTTTTTTTTCTCTTTTTCGAGAAAAAAAAAAAAATAAAAACACA
>RBNK01000136.1:0-38320 GCA_003990785.1 Endogone sp. FLAS-F59071 | reverse complement strand
GCTATCAATACGTTGGTAAAGGAAAGTTCTGGGGAGACAAGAAGAGATACAAACAAGGAGTATATTGGGACGAAATCTACCCACAAGATCTTTGGACTGTCCATGACTCATCTACTATCGATGGCAAAGGATACAATCTAGCCTACAATGGCACTTGGCAAGAACTGGCCAATATTGAAGAAGGAAGGTAAGAAGATGAAGAAGAAGAACAGGAAAAATCATCAGAAGATGAATGACTATACATGATACAAGAAACCAATAATGAAACCAACTTCCTAGTTGAAAAGAAGCACCCAGATGCTATAGTACCTACTAAGGGAATAGCAAACTCCACAGGATATGATATCCATGCAAATGAAGATGTACTAATCCCACCAGGATCGATTTTTCTAATCAAAACAGGAATCACTCTAAAGCCACCAACTGGAACTTATACACAAATTCTGGATAAAAGCAGCAAAATCAAGGAAGGAATCTCGATTAAAGCAGGTGTTATTGATGCAGACTACACTGGTGAAATTATACTCACAGTCTACAACTTATCAAATCGCTACAAATACTGAGTCACCAAAGGAGCCAAGCTAGCACAATTTATATTCATCAAACTAAACAACTCGGTAATAGCCAAAGTCGTAGAATAACTTCCAAAAACCGAATGAGCTGCAGGAGGATTTGGATCAACAGACAAAAAGAAACCTACACTCACCAAAGATGAATATTAGTATCTAAAAATAGCACAAGGAATAGTACTATATAGATGCTGTTCTCATGGAAACAGAACCTACTGTACAGATGACGTCTGGAAATGCTGAAGCTGCATAGAAGAAAGCAAGAAACCACAAATCCAACAATTAGCAAAGGAGGAAGAAGAAGCAAAACAAGCATGCAAAGCCATAAAATTACCAATCAAGGAGAAGAAAACGGATTGGTCAATCGAAGATACAACAGACATGTAGTCTATCAAAGAAATGAAAGTGGAAAAAATAGAAGAAAAAGTAGAACATGGAACCTTATCATCACTTGGAAAGAAGACAGAACTTCTCTTCTACAAAGGAACAATGAAGAACAAAACAGTCAACATATTGATTGACAGTGGAGCAACCTGCAATTTTATCAGCAAACAGTTAGCTAATCAACTCAAAGTAATCAAGTCACCTTGTAAAGCAGCAATGATTGTAGAAGTCACTGATAGAGGAACCTAATGAGTCACCCATACCACCAAGAACCTTCCAATATCAATCAAATTATACCAGGATGCATTGAATTTCGAAATCATAGGTATGCCCGGACCAAGTATAGTATTTGGAAAAAGTTGGCTAGACCAGAAGAACCCAAACATCGATTGGCCAAGCAGAACCATAGAGTTTACTCATTGAAACAAGAATATCAAACTGGTCTTCAAATCAAGAAATGGTAAGATCTGACTCTACTTAGCTAAAAAATTCTACCAACATCTTGAAAAAGACAACATAGTTTACTGCTGCATTATTACGGAAAAAGATATTGCTAAAATTACCACTGAAACAGACATAGATATTAATAGCCTGGACATATCTTTACAACCACTTATCACTGAATTCGCAGACCGATTTTCTATAAACTTACCAGAAGGACTACTACCGAAACGAAGTATCGATCACCGAATTGACTTAATACCTGGCGCAGAACCACCATTCAAAATAATTTATCAATTATCAGGACCAGAGTTACAAGAACTCAAGAAGACTCTAGAAGAATTAATTGAATGAGGATCTATTTAACCTAGTACATCACCTTTCAGAAGAAGGATGGAATTAGAATGTGTATTGACTATCAACAACTCAATAATATAACTATCAAAAATCGATATGCATTACCCAACATCATGGAATTATTCAACCGACTCAAAGGAGCAACCATATTCTCAGTAATCAACTTATGATCAGGATATCATCAGATCCACATTGCCAAAGAAAACATTCCGAAAATAGCATTTAGAACTCGATATGGACATTACAAATGGAAAGTCATACCTTTTGGACTGACAAATGCACCTGCAACATTCCAAGGACTGATGAATGACATATTCAGATCACTACTTGACGAATTCGTAGTTATCTATATCGATAACATACTGATCTATAGCAAAACAAAAGAAGAATACTTACAACATCTCCGCCAAGTACTGGAGATCCTGAGAAAACATCAGCTGTATGCTAAACTCAGCAAGTATAACTTTTTACAAAAAGAAGTTGCATATCTTAGACACTGAATCAATGAACAAGGCATTTTGGTCGACCTTACAAAAATCGAGGCAATCAAGAAATGAGAAAAACTAACAACAATCAAGAAAATACAATCCTTCTTAGGACTAGCAGGATACTACCGACGGTTTATTAAGAACTACGCAAGAATTGTAGCATGTCTATATGATCTGACAATTACAGGCACAAATGTTATTCAAGAATGGAATAACAACTATGACACAGCCTTCGAAACTTTAAAAGAAAAGTTAACAACCGCACCTGTCCTTAGAAGCCCAGATTAGAACCTACAATTTGTAGTAACTATCAACACCTCAGATTATGCAATTAGAGCCGTACTTTCACAAGAAGACCAACCTATTGCCTACCGTTCAAGAAAAATGACATCCGCAGAAAGAAACTACCCTGTTCATGAAAAAGAATTACTTGCAATAATCAACACAACACAGGCTTAGAGATACTATCTGATAGGCAACAAATTCCTAATCTATACAGATCATGAATCACTCAAATACCTGAACAAACAGCTAACCCTCTCCATCCGACAAGCACGATGGATAGATCATCTCAACAATTATCACTTCGACATAATCTACAAATCTGGAAAGCTAAATGTTGTAGCAGATGCATTATCCCGCCAACAACAGGAGGATAAACAAATCAAAGCCATTATCGAAATTACAGACAACTGGATATAAGAATCTAAGAAGAAGTTCAGTTAGACAAAGAAGCACAGAAAATCATAGAAGAACTCCACACCAAACCAGACATGGCAAACAAATTCAAGATCTGAAACAACAATCTTTATTATGAAGATCGACTCTTCATACCATCAAATCTTCGTGTCAAGATTCTACAAGAACACCATAATATACCCTTAGCAGGCTACTTTGGATTCGATAAAACTTATAAAGCACTCACCAGGAACTTGTTGAAATTATTAGCTTATTATATCTCTCCCATCAATGATCGATTGTTACATCACTCGATCGTGGCTTAGACAATCTTTGTTTTGTATCGACCAATCATAAATTAGCATTAATAAATACACACATATTGGCTTCATTAGCAAGTGTGCTCTTTACTCCAAAATACACATTCAAAGATCAAATTTCAACAGGTTATGAGCCCCGAGCTACTCGAATTGCAGCTCGACAACCTGAGATCTATACAATCATCTATGCAATCATAGCAGCTACAACTGCAATTATAGTAAACATTTATTTAAAATTGTAAATAACGTATCAAACAAAGTGATAAACAATACAACAAATGACACCGCAATAAAGCAATGTGATAAATAACACATAATGACATAGTATTCAACGACAACGAAATGGACAATCTATACATATCATCATCGTCAGCAACAAGATCGACAAGATTGCAGTCTAAATCAAAAACAGATAACAGATATTAAACCCTTGATGATGACAAAGGATTGGATAGCAACTATCAGAGCAATATTGCATTTAGCTTCGATCGACAGGAACAGATGGCTACAATGATCAGAAATCAGGAAGATAAATTAGATATGCTAGCAACCCTAATGGGCGAATTGATGGCAAAAATTGACAAAACAATCACATCACCTAGCACGCCAACCAATCAGAACACAGCTACAGAAAGCAACACGCTATAAAGACAATCACTATCACCATCACCAACAATATCAACAAAGCTTAACGATCTGGTGAAGAAGTACCTGAGATCGATCAACAAATTCGATGGATCAGGTGGTGCACCCAGATTGTTTGATTACTTTGATGCTGTAGAGCAATTTATCACCAGTGCCAATCTATCAGTATAAAAGGAGGAAGTCAATGCAGTGATCAGTAAAATTACAGGCAATGCTAGAATGTGGCTATAGAGGCACATGAACACATCGGGAGAATTTGATTCATGGAATGAGCTTAAAGAGGCTATGACACAAAAATACGCACCAATGGAACAATTGTTACGAATGCGTGATAAGCTTGCAATAATGAAGCAAAAAGAATCGATTGAAGATTATAATGACACATTCAACCAAATTATGGCACAAATCGAAGATATGACCAACATAGAAGCTATACTACAATATCTCTGGGGTCTAAGCCCCAGGTATCAGGAATTAATACTTGCGCGGGAGAATATGCCGACAACACTGGAGGCTTTACAACTCATATGTATCAGGTTCGACCCGGATAACAAGCAGAGGCACGACGAAGCCCATGTGACAGACCGAGGCAGCTACTGAGGCAGCGACCGAGGCAGATACCGAGGTGGCAACCAAGGCAGCTACTAAGGCAGCGGTTGCGACAATCAAGGCGGAAGTGCTAGACAAAGTCGAGGCTACAATAATGATAATGAAAACAATTGAGGAGGTCATAATGACAGAGGCGACCGAGGTGGCAATTGCAGAGCCAATCGAGGTGGGAATTTTTGAGGACACCCTTGGAAATGTTATGTCTGTGAGGGAGAATACGGAATATTTCAATGCAACAAATTCAATGATTGGGTAAAAATAGAAAAAAAAAAAAGAAAAAACTACACCGAGAGCTGAAGCAAATCTGGCAATTGGCGCCATCATCGATTCAGGCACCATGCAACATATGTTCAACCAATTGGAGATTTTCGAGACGGTGGCTGAGCACGATAGCTTGGTCACATGTGCAGGGAACGAGAAATTATGCATGACGCACATTGGGACAATTGAGCTCGACAACGAGCTAAAATTATGGGATGTCTTATATATACCAGAGATCACCAGAAATTTAATATCTGTGTGGGCATTGATACGTGATGGAAATGACATAACCTTCAAGAGTGACGGATCAGTAATTAAAATCAGCATGGATCACGAAGAAATCAAAATCAGACAAGCTGATGGTGACTTATTTCATTTATCGACATCACCAGAGCTAGAGCTAGAAGCAAACATCACCAATTCCAACATAGCCGATTTCAAGATTGCAAACATCGCCGATTCCAAGATTGATGACTATATATTATGGTATCACTGACTAGGCCATCTAGGCCGAAATACTCTGCAATCAATCAACAAATTTGTCACAGGGCTCGGAGATATATGGCTGTCGACCGGACAAATCGAAATATGCACCAGGTGTGAACATGCAAAGTCACACCACAAGCCATTCGAACACGCGAAAAATCGATTGATGGAGCTTATCGGAAGGGTGCACTCAGATCTGTATAGGCTGATGCCCACGCCATCAGTCAATGGAGCAAAATATATATTAACATTCATCGATGACACCACTCGCTATGTCACAACATATTTTATTGATAACAAAAGTGATACATTTGATCAATTCCGGATATTCAAGGCATTCGCTGAGACACAATCAGGCTGAAAACTCAAGATTCTCCAATCAGATGGAGGAGAAGAGTATGTAAACATCGAGATACACGAATTTTTAATCAAAAATGGAATTCATTATGAAATGATGACGCCAGACATGCCGCAACAAAATGGTATAGCCGAACAATATAACTGGATATTGATGGAGTCAATCTGGGCAGTTAAAATTACTGCCGGCATACCTGATGAATTTTGGGTAGAACTTGCCACAAGTGCTACATATTTATGCAACCGATTGCCAATGCGAGCTAATAAGGAGAGTGCTTCACCATTTGAATTATGGCATGGTTACAAGCCTGATATCAGTAACTTGCGTATCATATGGGCTGACATATATATGCATATTCGCAAAGGAAAAAGGTCAAAACTGGTGCCCCAATCCAAAAGACTTAAAATGATTGGCTATTATGATGAAAAGAAAGCATATAGACTCTGAGATCTAACTAATAGGAGGATAGAGATCAGTCGTGATATCACATTCGATGAATCTATTATATTAAAATCCCCAACAATTGTCAACCCAGAAGATTAAGAATATGTCATTGAAGCGATCATCGGAGAATGCAAGATTGATGAAAAAAGGGAATATCTGGTTAAATGGCTAGGCTATGATAATGATGACAACATCTGGGAGCCAATTGAACAATTGATCGACACTAAAGCTCTACAAATTTGGCAAGATCGCATATCAGAAGCTAATTTAATTGAATCGACTGATGACCCAATAATCTACAAGGAGGCAATTTCTCTGCCTGATACAAAGCTTTGGGAGGAAGCAATCAATCAAGAGCTTAAATCACTTAAGAATAATAACATATGGATGATTGTACCTGAGGTGCCTGCGGGACGCAAGCCGATTGGATGCAGATGGGTATTTAAAAAGAAGCTCAACACTGATAGATCGGTTGCTAGGTACAAAGTGAGATTAGTGGCCAAGGGATATTCACAACAGCAAGGAGTTGACTATGATGAAACATTTGCTCCTGTGGCAAAATTTACGTCGATCAGGGTACTTTTATCGATCGAAGCAACCCTAAACTTAGAAATTCACCAAATGGATGTAAAAACTGTGTTCCTGAACGGCAATCTTGATGAAAAGATCTACATGATAGTACCTGAAGAAATCGACCAATCGGAGCTGTCATCGAGAGCTATGTATAAGCTCAATCGATCACTGTATAGACTAAAGCAATCACCTCGTATGTGGAATCAGAAGATCGACAACTACCTCAGCTAATCAAATTTTACAAGACTACAATCAGATCACAGCATTTATCTAAGAAGAAGACAAGACGATCAATCACTAATAATTATTGCCATATATATCGACGATCTACTAATTCTGGCTGATTCAATGGAAACAATAAACAAATTCAAGGCGAAACTTAGCAATGCATTTGATATGATGGACTGTAGCGAAATTAAATATTTTTTGGGTATTCAAGTTATGTGTGATCGAAAAACACACACAATCACAATTGATCAAAGTCACTTTGCTAATCAAATCATTATAAGGTTTAACATGATGGACGCCAAGCCAATCATTACACCCCTTGATCTATCCATTTAACTCAAAGCTGAAGGGGGAAAATCCACAGATCAAAGTCTATTCAGACAAATAATCGGTAGTATAATGTACCTGATGATCAGGACGACACCTGATCTAGCTGCTGCTGTTAGCATCATCAGTCAATTTTCGGCCAATCCAATGCAAGAATATCATCATGCCCTTAAATGATTATTAAGATATATTAAAGGAACAGCCAATTATAAGCTGTGCCTTGAACATGATCAGAATCTAAGACTAATCAGTTTTAGCGATGCCAACTGGGGAGGAGATATTAATATATGACAATCAACCACAGGATATATTTTCAACCTATTAGAAGGAGCCATCAGCTGGTCAAGCAAATGCCAAGCAACCGTTGCCCTATCAACAACTGAGGCAGAATATATAGCATTAGCATATGTGACAAAAGAAGCCATTTGGCTACGCACCCTATTGGATGAGCTAGGATATTTGCTGAATTGTGCAACAACCTTATTTGAAGACAACCAATCAGCAATCGCCCTCGCCAAAAATCCAATTAATTATGCTCGATCAAAGCATATTAACATTTAACATCACTTCATTCGAGAGAAAGTTGAATCAAAGGTGATAGATATGGTTTACATGGCGATAGATGAAATAATCGCTGATGCATTAACCAAGCCACTTGCACGACCAAGACTTGAAATGTTGATTGCAAAAATGGGCTTACGTAACTAACATTTTTTTTAAAAAAAATTTTATGTTCTTTATCACATCTTTCTTATCACTCAAGTAGTATTTTATATATAGTTATTTGCAGTAAATATACTTCATAGATGCCATTTGTGATGTATAGTTGAACATTTTATTTCTATTTTTATTTTTTTATTTATTTTTATCGAGATATGTCAAGCAGGGGGAGTGTTGAAATTATTAGCTTATTATATCTCTCCCATTAATGATCAATTGTTACATCACTTGATTGTAGCTTAGACGATCTTTGTTTTGTATTGACCAATCATAAATTAGCATTAATAAATACACGCATATTGGCTTCATTAGTCAGTGCACTCTTTACTCCAAAACACACATTTGAAGATCAAATTTCAATAGAACTTTTACTGGCTAAAAATGTTTACAAGCACTAAGAGCTTTATAGCCTCTTGCAATATTTGTCAACATAACAAAACACTCAGACAATCACCTGCTGAACTATTACAACCACTACTGGTACCTGCTGAAAAATGGGAACAAATCAGTATGGATTTCATTATCCAACTACCGAAAACAACATCGGGGAAAGATGCAATAACTGTCTTCATTGATCGACTCAGTAAACAAACTCACTTCATTGCAAGTAAAACAACCGATACTGCACCGGAAGTAGCAAAAATATTTTTCGACAATATTTTTTGCCTACATGGATTACCACGAATTATTATCTGCGACCGAGATCCAAAGTTTACAAGCAACTTTTGGCAATCACTATTCAAGACACTTGGAATAAAAATAGCACTCTCAACTGCATTTCACCCACAGACCAATGGATAAACAGAACGCATGAATCAGACATTGGAACAGATGCTTAGAACTTACATCAACTATCAACAGAATGATTGGGACGAACACTTAACTGCCGCTGAATTTGCATGCAATAATGCTCAATAAAAGTCAACGAAACTATCGCCATTCTTCCTAAACTATGGCTATCACCCATTGACACCAGCAACTCTATTACTAGAAAAGGTTAAATCAACAGTATAAGCCATTGATGACTTCACTACATAAATGACCAACCTGCTGACCAAAGTACAAGATGCAATTCATGAAGCACAAGTACAACAGACAAAATACGCAAACGAAAAAAGGCGAGAAGAATCATTTGAGATAGACGAAATGGTCTTACTGTCCTCAAGACATATTACATTGCAACAGTTATCTAATCAACCTTCAAAGAAACTTCAGAATAAGTTTCTCGGACCATTCAACATTATTGCAAAAATATCAGCTGTTGCTTACAAACTAGAGTTACCATTAACAATGAAGATTCACCCTGTGTTTCATGTATCACTACTGAAATGTTACATACTGAATAATGATGATCTGTTTCCGAACAGACAAGTTATACCACCTGCACCAATTTTGGTCAATGATACAGAAGAATTCAAAGTAGAAGAAATCTTAGATCAACAGATTACCAAACAAGGCAACAGATCGATACCACAATACCTAATCAAGTGGAAAGGATACCCCTTATATAATGCAATATGAGAACCACTTAGCAATCTGACAAACGCAGATGAAGCACTGGAAAAATATCACAAGTCCTTACAGAAATGGCATGGACGCTATTTTTTCAAAGAGGGAAGAGTTGTAAGAGTGATATATATAAAAGCAACAACAAAACACTCATAGAAATATAACAAACAACCATACCTACCATCAGCTGCCAAAACTAGAGGACTCAAAAGCCTTATCTGACTCAACCACAGCAAAGAAATACTGCCAGACTGTAAGAGTAACAGATATAAAAGCAGCAACAAACACTTGCAGAAACATAACAAACAACCATGCTCCGATTTAACAATGATGAATACCTCCGAAGCCGAGTTATTGAAGCATACCGAGCCTTAGAAGACCCTCCGTCTGAACTACTACCTGAGGAAGGATCTGCCCTATGAAGGACTCAAATAATAATGAAAAACATCGACATTGCTCAGAAATGACAAATATAAGATGAATTTCAGGCCTACTATAAGATCGCTAGGATCTGGGAAGAAGATCTCGAACATGTATGGGACCAACAACATGCACAAGCATGCAAACGAGCACTACATCAAGGGATTCCCCTCCAATCTCAAAGGATTGCCCTCCGGATTTATGGACTCTTTCAGTTCCAACCAGCCGCCTTAAAAAGACTTACCAAAATTGGACCATCCGCATTTCACCAACTATCTCAGAATGCCTTTGAGGAACTTAAAGAAGAAATCCGCATATTACAAAGAGATTTCGACCAATTGGAACAGTTCCTTGATTTGTGAAATCTTTTAACTATCTTAAACCTTTCAACCATCTTAAATCTTTAACCATCTTAAACCCATAACTTATATAACTCGTTATATCATATAAATTCATAATTAGTTTATATTTTGAATAGCCAATAGTTTCGAGAGTAGTAACCTGGGCAGCTACCCATATAGCACTTCGAGAAATTTGTATAAATATTCCTTAAATCTTTATTCAATAAACCTCAGTTCAATAGTAGTGCACACTCAAGATGAGAGCTAAAGATCTTATCCCTCCTACATATATCAAGAGCACTAAAGACTATAAGTCTAAAATTCACAATTAATACTCTTATAAAAGAAATAAAGTACTTTCGATACCTTAGAAACCTTGCAACGTACTCGGAGATTCCTAAGTCCAACGCGGATTAGTATCATCAGATGCTTCCTCACAGGCGGTTTAGGAGAAACCCCCCTTATACAGACGATCAACCTCACTTAGACCAAACTATGAACAGATCAAGAATATAGTTGAAAATGCAATTATTAATTGACATAATAAACTACCACAACTATATACTAGAGTAACCCAAGAGGATACTATCAATATGGTAGAATTTGCAAAAAGGAATATCAGCATTCACCAATTCAACAACACTGCCGGACAATTCAGAAGCTACTATCAAATGGGATATGCCTTGCAACTAAGGCAGGAAAACCACCAAGAACTGACAGAACGAGAATCCACTGAATACCTAGGATTAAATCCTTGGGAAAGATACATAGCTAAAAGGACCTTTAACGTATTCCAACATTGGCCATCCGCATTGAAACACCTTGGCAATCTAAGCCCATGCCAATAGGAAAACTTATGAAATATAGAAGAAAAAACATTGTTACTTCATCTCCTAGGAAATTACCTAGTAAACAACAACCGCATTGAAGAAACTGATACTTCCATATCTGGATCGAATATGGAAGAAGAAATCTACACCGCCAAAATTATCAACACTGTGGATACCATCTACACTGCCGAAATTATCAACACTGTGGATACCATCTATACCGTCGAAATTATCAACACTGTGGATACCATCCACACTGCCGAAATTATCAACACTGTTGATACTATCAACATCGTTGATATCTTATTTAATAATAAATGGAACTTATAAATTAAATATAGTATAATCAATCATATTCCAAGTAGTAACCTGGGCAGCTACCCATATAGCACCTCGAGAATTTTGTATAAATATCCCTTAATTCTTTATTCAATAAACTTCAGTTCAATAGCAGTGCATACTCAAGATCCTTTTGAGAGCTAAAGATCTTACCCCTTCTACATACATCAAGAGCACTAAAGACTATAAGTCTGAAATTCACAATTAATAATTTTATAAAGAAACAAAGTACTTTCGATACCTTAGAAACCTTGTGACGTACTCGGAGATTCCTAAGTCCAACATGGATTAGTATCATCAAATGCTTCCTCACAGGTGGTTTAGGAGAAACCCCCTTACAGCCTATGATATCGGCAATGCCTATAATATCAGCAATGCCTTTAATATCAGTAGTGCCTATTTCTTCTTCTATATTTGATTATAATAAGGAAGTATTAGTTTCTTTTTCTAGTCAGTTATTATCTATTGAGTAATTTTCTAAGAGGTAGAGTAACAAGGTTTCTGTAAGAGTGATATATATAAAAGGCAGCAACAAACACTTGCAGAAATATAGCAAACAACTATGCCTGCCATCAGCCACCAAAACCAGAGGACTCAAGAGCCTTATCTGACTCAACCGCAGCAAAGAAATACTGCCAGATGATCAACCCCACTTAGACCAAACTATGAACAAATCAAGAACATAGTTGAAAACGCAATTATTAATTGACATAATGAACCACCACAACTATATACTAGAGTAACCCAAGAGGATACCATCGACATGGTGGAATTCGCAAAAAGGAATATCAGCATTCACCAATTCAACAACACTGCTGGACAATTCAGAAGCTACTATCAAATAGAATATGCCTTGCAACTAAGGCAGGAAAACCACCAAGAACTGACAGAATGAGAATCCGCTGAATACCTAGGATTAAATCCTTGGGAAAGACACATGGCTAAAAGGACCTTCAACATATTTCAACATTGGCCATCCACATTGAAACACCTTGGCAATCTAAGCCCACGCCAATGGGAAAACTTACGAAATATAGAAGAAGAAACATTGTTACTTCATCTCCTAGGAAATTACCTAGTAGACAACAACCGCATTGAAGAAACTGACACTTCCATATCTGGATCGGACACAGAAGAAGAAATCCACACTGCCGAAATTATCAACACTGTGGATACTATCCACACCGCCGAAATTATCAACACTGTGGATACCATCCACACTGCCAAAATTATCAACACTGTGGATACCATCCACACTGAAGAAATTATCAACACTGTTAATACTATCAACATCGTTGATATCTTATTTAATAATGAATGGAACTTATAATTTAAATATAGTATAACTAATCATATTCCGAGCAGTAACCTGGGTAGCTACCCATATAGCACCTCGAGAATTTTGTATAAATATCCCTCAATTCTTTATTCAATAAACTTCAGTTCAATAGCAGTGCACACTCAAGATCCCTTTGAGAGCTAAAGATCTCACCTCCTTCTACATACGACAAGAGTGCTAAAGACTATAAGTCTGAAATTCACAGTTAATAGTCTTATAAAGAAACAAAGTACTTTTGATACCTTAGAAACCTTGCGACGTACTTGGAGATTCCTAAGTCCAACGCGGATTAGTATCATCAGACGCTTCCTCACAGGCGGTTTAGAAGAAACCCCCTTACAGTTTCTTTCTCTTTATTTTGTAAGTGTTCCTATTGATACAGACTTAGACTGCCTAGGTGTTTCAATATAGAAGGCCAATATTGAAATACTTTGAAGGTTCTTTTAGCTATATGCCTTTCTCAATGATTTAATCCTAGAATTCTAGTGGATTCTCATTCTGTTGTTTCTTGATAGTTCTCTTATCTTAACTGTAAGGCATATCCTATTTGGTAATAACTTCTGAATTGTCTGGTAGTGTTATGAAATTGGTAGATATTGATATTTCTTTTTGCAAGTTCTACTATATCGATAGTATCCTCTTGGATTACTCTAGTATGTAGTTATAGTGGTTCATTATATCAGTTAATAACTGTGTTCTCTACTATATTCTTGATTTGTTCATAGTTTAGTCAGAGTAGAGTTGATCTTCTTATAGTATTTCTTTGCTGTAGCTGAGTGGGATAAGATTCTTAAGTCCTCTGGTTTTGACAGTTTATGATAGGTATAGTTTATCTTGTTATATTTCTATAAGTGTTTTATTAATGCTTTTTATATATCACTCTTATAAGTATAGAGAATTGTTCATATTAGACTCAAGTACCCATTGGAGTTTTTTTATAAACTTATTGTATCATATATTGTGATAAACTAAAATATATTAATAGCAAAATACTTGAAGTTGAGCAAGTGCAGAAAATATATTTCAAGGGTCTTAGCAGTTTATGCAGTAGCATCTTAAGAAGGGTAATATGTTAGTGTAAGTGTTAACTGGCAAGATTTAAGTACGATTGATTGAAATAAAGTATATCTGTTAGAATCTCGAAACTATCTCAATTGCTTACTTCTTAAGTAAGGCTTTCAATATCCCTTAGATTATCTGTTATAAGCTTCCTTAACTTGTTACAGTCTGAATTTTATTGATAATTGTGAGTGGAGTATTTATAAGAAATTACAAGATGCTATACAGATAGCTATCTAGGTTACTACTCGAATTTCTAATTAGCTCGGCTAAATATAAGATACAAATTGATTGGCTAGGATATAATAAAATGATATATCAGGTTATAATATAATTGAATGGCAAAATAATATATCAGATCGAAATACTATTTTAGTTTATAATATAATTGCAGATCTCAATAATACTAAAGGTTTTAATAACACTATGAGTCTCAGTATTATTATAGGTCATATGACTGTGATCTCATATAATTAAATTATATATCATTACAAAATATTTTGTCACATCTCCTTCCTTTTTGCAAGTTAGATTTCAAGATATAATTCTAACTTAGAGAAATCTCTTTGTAACTGTTTTACCTCTTTCTCTAGCTCTTTTATATCATTCTGTATAAGTTAGTATAGTTAGAATGTACTGCACCAAAAGTGGTTTAGAACACTAGGCTTGTACTTAAATAGTTGATAAATCTATTCAGCCATTTTTGTCATATAGGCAGAGAGTGCTCCTTTGAGAGCTCGTTGACAGATTTCTCTATCCTTTCAGTTCCAGATAAGTTCAATTTCTTCCTCCCAAAGTTGTGCAATTTAGTAGTATTCTTTCCATTTATTGATTTGTACTAAGTGCTGTCTCCTTTGAATGTTATATATAATCAATCAGGTCTTCTATAAGATTAATCCTTCTATCTCCTCAAGGTCTTCCAGGAGTTCTATATATCAATATGCCTCAATCAGGCTGACTTGAACTTCATGGAAGTTGTTCTAGCAGGGTATAGTATTTTTTAAGGCAGTTTTGGTGAACAGTGTAAGGTAAGATTGTTCCTATTGTTTTTTATAACTGATATATAGTTCTTTTTATACTCACAATATAGTATGGTTCTTCCCATTTCGGGTCTAATTTTGCTAACTATGAAGACTCTACTATATTCTGGTATAGTAAGACCTAGTTACTGATCTTCAATTTTTCAGTTTTCTTATGTTTCTTATTATAATTCTTCTTTTGACAATCTTGTGTAATAGCAATAAATTCTCTTGCCTTATTTTGGACATTGTGTAATTCTCGAATTTCTTTTATCATATGATGTTTGATTTGCATTTCTTAGGAGGTGTAGCTGAGTTTCAGGGTGGTTATTACTTGGTCTACCAGCTAATAAGCTTTTCTTCCATAAGTAAGCTTAAAAGGGGTGAACTTTGTTGTTTCTTGTTTCATTATTCATAGTGTAAATAAAGCAGAAGGTAGGTATAGGTCCCAATCTCCTCTTTATAATTGTACTACTTTAGTAATCATATTTTTGATAATTTGATTCATCTGTTTGGTAAGTCTATTTCCTTGGGGATAGTAGGCAGTAGTCTTTATCTAGCAGATCTCAAAGTGTTGTATTAATATCTGCATGAATTCATTAATGAATTTGGTTCCTTGATCAGAGGTCATTTCATAGAGTATTCTATGGTGGCAGATAATATCTTCATAGATAAAGGGTGCAATGTTAAGGGTATCTGTAAAGGGCAAGGCTCTTGCTTTAGGGTACTTGGTCAGGTATTCTACTGCTACTACAATGTATCAATTTCCTCTAAGTGTTCTTGGTAGCAGTCCAACAATGTCTATTCCAATATATTTAAAGGGTCCTCCAGATACAATTGGTTGTAAGATCTCAACTTTCTTTCCTCAATACCTCTTCTGACAAGTATCGTATCTTCTGATATATTCTCTAATATCTTTATACATGTTCTTCCAATAATATTTTTCTGATAATTATTGATATATGTTATCTACACCTATGTGTCCTGCAAGCTGATGATCATGGGAGGCCTGAAGTACTATCTACTTTTTGTATTCAGGAACTACAAGTTGTATCTGTTCTCTGTGTTATTGGTAAAGTATATTATTCTTGATAAAATAGTTAAGTGCCATTGTTCATATAAGCTATTGATCATTTTTGTTCATTATCCCAGTAAAGGTTAGGTTATTGAGATAATCTAAATATCTGTTATAGAGTTTAGTATCTATTGAATAGGTATATTCTTTTTGGTTCGAAGTATTAATCTTAGATAAATTGGAGTAGGCATGAGAGGGTGTCTATATTCTGATGATTCCATCCTTTTCTGTATTGCGTTGTAAAGTCATACTCCTGTAGTATGGCTAGCCATCATGTATACATTCCTATCAGATTTAGTTTGTTCTAAAGCTATTTGAGGGCTGAGTAGTCTGTTATCAGGGTGAACTGTTTTCCAATCAGGAAGTGGCAGAAGTATTATATAGCCTAAATAACTGCTACACATTCTAGTTGAGTAGTTCTATAGGAAGGTTCTGCTCTATAGGTAGCTCATCCTGTGTAAGCAATCATATATTCTCCATCTTTGTTATCTTATACCAAAATTGCTCTAAGTCTGAATAATGATGCATATAGCTTGAATACTTTTGTGAGATCCAGTCTTGCCATTACTGGTGCATGGATAAGTGCTTTCTTGATTAGGTTAAAGGCAGTTTGTACAGCTGATGTCCATTCCCATGCTCTTTCTTTTCTTTGCAACATGTGTAGGGGTGCAGCAATTTCAGAGTAATCAGGGATAAACCTTTTATAGAACTGGACCAGTCCTAAGAATCCTCATAAGGTCATCTTATCTTGCAGGGTTGGGAAGGCTTTAACAATTTCAATCTTCTTCAAGTTTAGGCAGATTTCTCCTCCATCGATTATAAATCCAAGGTATTTAATTTTCTTTTGTCCAAAGTAGCATTTTGTTAGCTTGATCCTTAGTCCATGTTTTCTAAGTTGTTTAAATACTTCCTTCAGGGTTACTATGTATTCTGTGAAGTTCTCAGCATAAATGTTGATATTATTGATGTATACAATTACTTCATGTTCAATCAGGTCATAGAAGATCTCATTCATTGCAGCCTAAAAGATGACAGATGTATTGCAGAGTCCAAAGGATATTCTTGTGAATTTGTACTGTCTGAATGATATAACAAATGCTGATTTCTCCTGTACTTCAGGTGTTATTCCAATTTGGTTATATCCTACCCATAGGTCTAGAGTTGAGTAGATTTGTACCTTCTTCAACATGTTTTATAAGTCTTCTGAATGCGAGATCAGATATATATGCTTTTTAGTGACTGAGTTTAATTTGCAGTAGTTAATAACTATTCTCTATCCATCTTTCTTTAGTACTATACTGATAGGTGATGCCCAAGAGCTTTTCGACTATATAATCACTCCTGACTCTAATAGTTCTTGAACATGCTTTCATACAAAGTCATGATAGTTAGCTAGCAATCTGTAGGGTGCTTGTTTGATTGATTTGGCATCTCTTGTATCAATGTAGTGAGTGAAGAAGGCTTGAGTTTGGTAGATTCTTGAAACTGATTGTGATAATATCATACTCCTTTAGTAGGTCTTATAACTACTTCTTCTAATTTGGTAACAGATTTTCATTGAGGAAGTAGATGTACTTCTTGGTATTCTTTTAGTCATCTAGTCTTTCCATTATCACATTTGCTTGTCCAATTGATTTAAATCCTTTCTTTCCACATTGTGTTTCTTCTAAGTCTTTCACTTCTTTTAAAGGTTGCTGTTCACATTTGATGATTACCATTTAAGTGATTCGATCTCCTTAGTATACTTTGAATTGACTGTAGTTATAGTTAACTAGTCTAACCTCAATTTCTCCTCTGTAATCTTCATCCATTAATCCAGAGAAGGCTCCTATTCTAGAGTTGCGGTAAAGTCTACTTCTTACCTTATAAGGGAGTTTCTCTCAAACTGCCTTTGAGGAAGCGTCTGATGATACTAATCTACATTGGACTTAGGAATCTCCGAGTACGTCACAAGGTTTCTAAGATATCGAAAGTACTTTGTTTCTTTGTAAGATTATTAATTATAATTTTCAGACTTATAGTCTTTCTAGCACTCTTGATATGTATAGGAGGGGTAAGATCTTTAGCTCTCAAAAGGATCTTAAGTGTGCACTGCTATTGAACTAAAGTTTATTGAATAAAGAATTGAGGGATATTTATACAAAATTCTCGAGGTGCTATATGGGTAGCTGCCCAGATTACTACTCGGAATATTGGTTACTAATTTAGAAGTCAATAATGTGTTAATGAAATCTATATTGTAGATGTCGGCAGTGCCTACGATGTCGGCAGTACCTACAATGTCAGCAGTACCTACGATGTCAGGTGCCTATAATGTTGGCGGTACCTATGATGTCGGTGGTGCCTATGTCTTCTTCTATATCTGATCCCAATAAGGAAGTGTTAGTTTCTTCTTCCAGATGGTTGTTATCCATTGGGTAATTTTTTAAGAGATAGAGTAATAAAGTTTCTTCTTCTTCATTTCGTAAGTGTTCCCATTGACACGGACTTAGGTTGCCAAGGTGTTTCAATGCAGAAGGCCAATATTGGAATACTTTGAAGGTCCTTCTAGCTATATGCCTTTCCCAGTGGTTCAATCTCAGAATTCTAGTAGATTCTTGTTCTGTTATTTCTTGATAGTTTTCTTGTCTTAACTGTAAAGCATATCCCATTTAATAGTAACTTCTGAATTGTCCAGTAGTATTGTTAAATTGGTAGATGTTGATATTTCTTTTTGCAAGTTCTACTATTTTAATAGTGTCCTCTTAGGTTACTCTAGTATATAGTAGTACTGGTTCATTATGTCAGTTGATGATTGTGTTCTTCACTATATTCTTGATCTGCTTATAGTTTGGTCGGAGTGGTGTTGAACGTCTGGCAGTATTTCTTTACTGTGGTTGAGTTGGATAAGGCTCTTGAGTCCTCTGGTTTTGGCAGCTGATGGCAGGCATAGTTATTTGTTGCTGCTTTATATATATTACTCTTACAACTCTTCCCCCTTTGAAAAAAATAGCATCTATGCTATTTCTGTAAGGATTTGTGATATTTTTCCAGTGCTTCATCTGCATTCATTAGATTGCTAAGCAGTTCCCATGTAGCATCATATAAGGGGTATCCTTTCCACTTGATTAGGTATTGTGGTGTCGATCTGTTACCTTGTTTGGTAATTCATTGATCTAAGATTTCTTCTACTTTGAATTCTTCTGCGTCATTGACCAAAATTAGTGTGGGTGGTTTGACTTGTCTATCTGGAAATAGATCATCATTGTTTGGTGTGTAATGTTTCAGTAATGATATATAAAACACTGGGTGAATCTTCATTGTTAGTAGTAACTCCAGTTTGTAAGCAATAGCTGATATTTTTGCGATAATCTTGAATAGTCTGAGAAACTTATTCTGAAGTTTCTTTGAAGGTTGATTAGATAATTGTCGCAATGTGATATGTCTTGAGAATAGTAAGACCATTTCGTCTATCTCAAATAATTCTTTACACCTTTTTTCATTTGCATATCTTATCTGTTATAATTGTGCTTTGCGAATTGCATCTTGTGCTTTGGTTAGCAGGTTGGTCATTCATGTAGTGAAATCATCAACAGCTTGTACTGTTGATTCAACCTTTTCTAGTAACAGAGTTGCTGGTGTCAGTGGGTGACAGCCATAGTTTAGGAAGAATGGTGATAGTTTCATTGACTTTTACTGAGCATTATTGCATGCAAATTTGGTGACAGTTAAGTATTTGTCCCAATTATTCTGTCGATAGTTGACATAAGTTCTAAGCATTTGTTCCAATGTTTGGTTCATGCATTCTGTTTATCCATCAATCTGTGGGTGAAATGCAGTTGAGAGTGCTATTTTTATTTCAAGTGTTTTGAATAGCGATTGCCAAAAGTTGCTTATAAACTTTGGATCTCAGTCACAGATAATAATCTATAGTAGTCTATATAAGCGAAAAATATTGTCGAAAAATATTTTTGCTACTTCCGGTGCAGTATCAGTTGTTTTGCTTACTACAAAGTAAGTTTGTTTACTGAGTTGATCAATGAAGATGGTTATTGCATCTTTCCCAGATGTTGTTTTCGATAGTTAGATAATGAAATCTATGCAGGTATAGGTAGTGGTTGTAATAGTCCAGCAGGTGATTGTCTGAGTGTTTTGTTATGTTGACAAGTATTGCAAGAGGCTATGAAGCTCTTGGTGCTTACAAACATTTTTGGCTAATAAAAGTTTCTAGTGAGTGCTTCATAAGTTTTATCAAATCCAAAGTGGCCTGCTAAGGGTATATTGTGGTATTCTTGTAGAATCTTGATACAAAGGTTTGATGGTATGAAGAGTCAATCTTTATAATAGAGGTTGTTGTTTCAAATCTTGAATTTGTTTGTTGTATCTGGTTTAGTATCAAGTTCTTCTATAATTTTCTATGCTTCTGTTAGGGGGTTTTCTCATAAACCGCCTATGAGGAAGCGTCTGATGATACTAATCCACATTGAACTTAGGAATCTCCGAGTATATCACAAGGTTTCTAAGGTATCGAAAGTACTTTGTTCCTTTATAAGATTATCAATTGTGAATTTCAGACTTATAGTCTTTAGTGCTTTTGATGTGTATAGAAGGGGGGTGAGATCTTTAGCTCTCAAAGGGATCTTGAGTGTGCACTGCTATTGAACTCATTTTAAGAAGGGGTTGCGAGAATAGTGCAGAACTTCAATTTAATGAGTCTGCAACTATCTGCATTATGCAAAACCTCTTGAGGTTTGGGCTTCTTGTATAAGCTTGATGTGTTTGTATAAGGAATTGTTTTAAGGGGATTTGAGGATTGAAGAACTGATTGACTGATTATCGGACTGATCTTTATTGAATAAAGAATTGAGAGATATTTATACAAAATTGAAAAGCTAAGATAATATAAGCTAACTATAAATCTTCAATAGTATTGATGTTATTGGCAATGCCTACAATGTTAGTGGTGCCTACAATGTTGGCGGTGTCTACGATGTTGGTGGTGTCTACAATGTTGGTGGTGTCTACGATGTTGGCAGTGTCTACGATGTTGGCAGTGTCTACGATGTTGGCAGTGCCTATATCTGATCCTGATAAGGAAGTATTGATTTCTTCTTTTGGATTTAAGTAACTAGAATGTTCTAAGTAGTGCTGTGGCACAGTAATGGTAATAATATCACTCTTACAGCTTCTTTGTCTATTTGAACTTCTTCTTGAATTTCTTGTATCTAGTTATCTGTGATTTCAATAATGGCTTTGATTTGTTCATCTTCCTATTATTGTTGGGATAATGCATCTGCTACTACATTAAGTTTTCTAGGTTTGTAGATTATTTCGAAGTAATAGTTGTTGAGGTGATTCATCCATTGCACTTGTTGAGTGGAGAGGGTCAGTTATTTTTTCAGATATTTGAGTAATTTATGATCTGTATATATCAGGAATTTGTTGCCTATCAGGTAGTGTCTCTAAGCCTGTGTTGCATCGATTATTATGAGTAACTCCTTTTCATGAACAGGGTAATTTCTTTCTGCAGATGACATTTTTCTTAAACAGTAGGTAATAGGTTAGTCTTCTTGCAAAAGTACAGCTCTAATTGCGTAATCAGAGGCATTGGTAGTTACTACAAATTGTAGGTTCTGATCTGGGCTTCTAAGGACAGGTGCAGTTGTTAACTTTTCTTTCAAAGTTTCAAAGGCTATGTTATAATTGTCATTCCATTCTTGAATAACATTTATGCCTATAACTGTCAGATCATGTAGGCATGCTACAATTCCTGCGTAATTCTTGATAAACCTTTGGTAGTATCCTGCCAGTCTTAGGAAAGATTGTATTTCCTTGATTGTTGTTAGTTTTTCCCATTTCTTGATTGCCTCGATTTTCGCAGAATCAACTAGAATACCTTGTTCATTGATTTGGTGTCCAAGATATAACTTCTTTTTATAAAAAGTTACATTTGCTGAGTTTGGCATACAACTGATATTTTCTTAGTATTTCTAGTACTTGGTGAAGATGTTGTAAGTGTTCTTCTTTTGTCTTGCTGTAAATCAGTATATCATCGATATAGACAACTATGAATTCGTCAAGTAGTGGTCTGAATATGTCATTCATCAGTCCTTAGAATGTTGCAGGTGCATTTGTTAGTCCAAAAGGCATGACTTTCTATTCATAATGTCCGTATCTAGTTCTAAATGCTGTTTTTGGAATGTCTTCTTCGGCAATGTGGATCTGGTGGTATCCCGATCATAAGTCGATTACCGAGAATATAGTTACTCCTTTGAGTCAGTCGAATAATTCCATGATGTTGGGTAATGCATATTGGTTCTTGATAGTTATATTATTGAGTTGTCAATAGTCAATGCACATTCTAATTCTATCCTTCTTTTTGACAAATATAATAGGTGCTTCGAAAGATAATATGCTAGGTTGAATAGATCCTCGTTCAATTAATTCTTCTAGAGTCTTCTTGAGTTCTTGTAACTCTAGTCCAGATAATTGATAAATTTTCTTGAATAGTGGTTCTGCACCAGATATTAAGTCAATTCGGTGATCGATACTTCGTTTTGGTAGTAGTCCTTCTGGTAAGTTTATAGGAAATTGGTCTGTGAATTCAGTGATAAGTAGTTGTAAAGATATATCCAGACTATTAATATCTATATCTATTTCAGTGGTGATTTTAGCAATATCTTTTTCCATAATAATGCAGCAGTAAACTATATCATCTTTTTCGAAGTATTGGTAGAATTTTTTAGCTGAGTAGAGTCAGATCTTACCGTTTCTTGATTTGGAAACCAATTTGATGTCCTTGTTTTGGTGAGTAAACTCTATAGTTCCACTTGGCCAGTCAATGTTAGGATTCTTCTGATCTAGCTAACTTTTTCCGAATAATATACTTGGTTCAGGTATGCCTATGATTTCAAAGTTCAGTGCATCCTGGTATGATTCGATTAAGATTGGAAGATTCTTGGTGGTATGGGTGACTTGTTGGGTTCCTCCATCAGTGACTTCTACAATCATTGCTGCTTCGCGGGGTGACTTGATTACTTTGAGTTGATCAGCTGTTTGCTAATAAAATTGCATATTGCCCCACTGTCAATCAGTACATTGACTGTTTCGTTCTTTATTGTTCCTTTGTAGAAGAGAAGTTTTGTCTTCTTTCCAAGTAATGATAAGGTTCTGTGTTCTACTTTTTCTTTTATTTCTTCTACTTTTATTTCTTCGATAGACTATATGTCTGTTGTATCTTTGATTAACCAATCTGTTTTCTTCTCCTTGGTTGGTAATTTTATAGCTTTACATGCTTGTTTTGCTTCTTCTTCCTCTTTTGCTAATTGTTGAATTTGTGGTTTCTTGCTTTCTTCAATACAACTCCAGCATTTCTAGGCATCATCTGCACAGTAGGTTCTGTTTCCATAAGAACAGCATCTATATAGTACTATTTCTTGTGCCATTTTTAGATACCAACATTCATCTTTGGTGAGTGTTAGTTTCTTTTTATCTGTCGATCCGAATTTTCCTACAGCTCGTTCAGTTTTTGGAAGTTGTTCTATGACTTTGGCTGTTACTGAGTTATCCAGTTTGATGAATATGAATTATGCTAGCTTAGCTCCTTTGGTAACTTGGTATTTGTGGCAAGCTGATAAGTTATAAACTACAAGTATAATTTTACCAGTATAGTCTGCATCAATAACTCCTGCTTTAATCGAGATTCCTTCCTTGATTTTGCTGCTTTTATCTAGGATTTGTATATAAGTTCCAGTTGGCGGCTTTAGGGCAATTCCTGTCTTGATCAGGAAAATCAATCCTGGTGGGATTAGTACATCTTCGTTTGCATAGATATCATATCTTATAGAGTTTGCTGTTCCCTTGATAGGTACTATAGCATCTGGGTGCTTCTTTTCGACTAGAAAGTTAGTTTCGTTATTGGTTTCTTATATCATATATAGTCATTCATCTTCTGATGATTCTTCCTGTAAGAGTGATATATATAAAAGCAGCAACAAACACTTGCAGAAACATAACAAACAACCATGCCCCGATTCAACAATGATGAATACCTCTGAAGCTGAGTCATTGAAGCATACTGAGCCTTAGAAGACCCTCTATCTGAACTATTACCTGAGGAAGGATCTGCCCTATGAAGGACTCAAATAATAATGAAAATCATCAACATTGCTCAGAAATGACAAACACAAGATGAATTTCAGGCCTACTATAAGATCACTAGGATCTGTGTAAGAGTGCAGTAATTGCACCACAGCATCCGCCAAGTAGTGATGGAACTACCCGATTTCTCACCATCAGATATCCATCTAATCTTCTAATTCTATCAGTGATCCAATTTCTCAAGCTCTTTTGATTCTCATATAATCCCTGGTGATGCAGCAATCATTCCCACTGATCCCACCATTCCCATCACTCAGAATTAATTTAGAAGTTTTCCTATACTTTTATTTTGATCATTAAGTATTATTATTGGTGCTCGGTCATCTCAGTACTTGATCATCAGATCATTAGCATATCATTTGACTATCACCTCATTTATCAGTTATATTATCATATATTTAGCTTTGACCTTTTTATATAAATATCCCTCAATCTTTATTCAATAAACTTTAGTTCAATAGCAGTGCACACTCAAGATCCCTTTGAGAGCTAAAGATCTCACCCCTTCTATACACATCAAGAGCACTAAAGACTACAAGTCTGAAATTCACAGTTAATAATCTTATAAAAAAACAAAGTACTTTCGATACCTTAGAAACCTTATGACATACTCAGAGATTTCTAAGTCCAATGCAGATTAGTATTATCAGATGCTTCCTCACAGGCAGTTTAAGAGAAACTCCCTTACAATCTGGGAAGAAGATCTCGAACATATATGGGACTGACGATATGCAGAAGTATGCAAATGAGCACTACATCAAGGGATTCCCCTCCAATCTCAAAGGATTGCCCTCCAGATTTATAGACTCTTCCAGTTCCGACCAGCTGCCTTGAAAAGACTTACCAAAATTAGACCATCTGCATTTCACCAACTGTCTCAAAATGCCTTTGAGGAACTTAAAGAAGAAATCTGTGTAGTACAAAGAGATTTTGACCAATTGGAACAGTTCCTTGATTTGTGAAACCTTTTAACCATCTTAAACCTTTCAACCATCTTAAATCTTTAACCGTCTTAAATCCATAACTTATATAACTTGTTATATCACATAAATTCATATTTTGAATAGCCAATAATTTTGAGAGTAGTAACAGGGCAGCTACCCATATAGCACCTCGAGAATTTTGTATAAATATCCCTCAAATCTTTATTCAATAAACTTCAGTTCAATAGCAGTGCACACTCAAGATCCCTTTGAGAGCTAAAGATCTTACCCCTTCTACACACATCAAGAGTGCTAAAGACTAAAGAGTCTGAAATTTACAATTAATAATCTTATAAAGAAACAAAGTACTTTTGATACCTTAGAAACCTTGTGATATACTCGGAGATTCCTAAGTTCAATGTGGATTAGTATCATCAAATGCTTCCTCACAGGCAGTTTACGAGAAACCCTCTTACAACTTGATAGTGGTAACGAAAAACTGTTATAATAATCAGAAACACGCTACTAATATTTTACAAAAGGCCTAGAATTACCAATTCCTTTTTAGACATAACCGACGTACTTGGAGTGCTACTAAAAATACCACACACATCTTACTTCCAACAGCCAGAGAGACTACATACATCATGGAATCCTTCAAGTGGATACAATATCAGCAACTGCTACGAAGCACTGATTCAACAACAGTAGCTCGTTTACGAGGCGAAACATACCTTGAACTCTACAATAAACTTTTAGAAGAATTCGAAAACCCTCTTACAACTGAAGCCTATTTCAAAGCATTTCAAGATTTTCTCTATGAAAACATCAAAGGAGATTGTAACATTGTTTCCATCACATAAGCTGAACATCAATTCACCAACCTTACAACTACCGTACAAGGATATAATAATTGTCAAGTCATCAAAGAGTGGATTACCAACTCACAATTTGATTACTCAATACACCGAGGTACCGTTTACTACAGAATTGCGAATAGATTATTTGAGAAATTAGTAGCAGAAGACCTCATACGATTTGCCGAAACAACACCATTAGGACCAACTGTATCTATCACACCACTATCTATCGAAGGACCTATCAATCTCATAACATCTATATTCCATCATATATCCAGACCGAGCAAACCAGCATTTAGAGAAGCAACTAATATAAGTGACTTATACGAACCTGATACAACCATCTATCACGATGCCAATACTGCATTTATTGAAGACACCGATACAACTGTTCGAAGAATTACACTCGAAGCTGACATACTTGAAGAATCAGAAGATCTTAACTCAGAAGATGAAATATTTGATTACAAAGTCAGAGAATACATCCAAAAACAGACAGAGGAGAAAACAAACTTCCAACATCACCACTACTCACACCAACTACATTTACTGATATAATGGCTAACACCACAATCACTGCACTGACCATACAAGTAGCAGCCTTAACTGCACTTGTAGGACAAGTAGCACAACTCAGCCAGACAACTAAAGCAGTCAACCTACAACCTTTTGATGAAGAAGCCAAAGAAGTCGCCGCATTCATATCAGCTATTGAAGCTAATTACAATGTCAACAGCTGGAACGATGATTGAGTACCAGATGATAGACTTACCAACAATGTCAATCATATACCTGAACAAGTATATGCCAAGTCATATATATAAGTCAACAAAATTGCTGGATTTCTCAGAAAATCGGCAGCAATTTGGTAGCAAAACCTGCCTAGAAAACCTTTGACCTGGCAAGATACAACCTTGGTAGCAGCTCAACTAGCTAATGTGATCTAACCAGGATATCCAAACATCTCCATCCAACAAGGTCTTAGATCCTTACTGATTGACAAGTTCCGCAGTAGTACACATATCGCCGAAGCAAAGAAATGACTAGCTATAGCAAGATTCAACACTGAAGGAAATAAAACCTTTGAAGCTTTTGCCGCAGAAATCGACACCGATCTCATCATCATTGGAATGCCTTATAACGATGACAATCACATCACTTGTAGTGCATGGGCTGACACCTTATTCAAAACCCTTCCACAGTAGCTAGAAACCCACATTAAGGAGAGAGGGAGCTCATGTGCTCACGAACAATGGTGTTTCGGTATGGTTATCAAATCAGCACGTACAATTCTATCAGCACAACAAATACAAACAGAAAACAGAAATCAAAACTCTGGCTCAAGCAGCAAACCAATAACCGGTACTTACCATCGAGAAGGATTCAACCCCCGAGGAGGATTCAGGGGAGGACGAGGAAACTACAACAATAACCTGACATGGTGAAACAATTTCAAGAAGGATGAAAACAAGGATGACTGGAAGAAAACAAAGACTTGCTTCAATTGTGGAAAACGTGGACATATCGCACCTGAGTATAGAAGTACTCACACTGCTTCAGGAGAAAAGATCACAAAGAAAGAAGAAATCAAAGGCATAAGCAAAAGCATGACTGCCAAAGAAGAAATGGATCCAAGAGATATCAGCCAACTATACGTAATTGAAGAAAAATATGGCTGAGGATACTGCAAGTTGAATGAATAGGAACAAATCACTCTTATCAATTGGAACATGGTGTAAACAAGATACCTATTCTGTGACCAATGCATCTATTGTGCAGAACACATGTGTAACTGCTCAACAACTCACCTCATACCGGATGAAACCAAAGTAGAAGACTTCCTCACCATTAAAAAGAAGGATTGAAGAATAAAGCCACAACCAAGATACTGACAGATGCCACTAATGAATAATGGACCCTACTATGGCAAGAACCCACACCCTTATACTAACAACACTGGAGAAATTTATGACATTTTCTGGAGAAGCTATCAATATATTGGTAAAGGAAAGTTCTGGGGAGACAAGAAGAGATACGAACAAGGAGTATATTAGGACGAAATCTACCTACAAGATCTTTAGACTGTCCATAACTCATCTACTATCGATGGCAAGAGATGCGACCCAGCCTACAATGGCACTTGGCAAGAACTGGCCGATATTGAAGAAGGAAGGCAAGAAGATGAAGAAGAAGAATGGGAAGAATCATCAGAAGATGAATGACTATACATGATACAAGAAACCAACAACGAAACCAACTTCCTAGTCGAAAAGAAGTACCTAGATGCTATAGTACCTATCAAGGGAACAGTAAACTTTGCAGAATATGATATCCATACAAACGAAGATGCTCTGATCCCACCAGGATCAATTTTTCTGATCAAAACAGAAATTGCTCTAAAGCCACCAACTAGAACTTATATACAAATCTTGGATAAAAGCAGCAAAATCAAGGAAGGAATCTCGATCAAAGCAGGAGTTATTGATGCCGACTATACTGGCGAAATTATACTCGCAGTTCACAACTTATCAGCTCGCCGCAAATACTGAGTTACCAAAGGAGCCAAGCTAGCACAATTCATATTCATCAAACTAGACAATTCAGTAACAGCCAAGGTCATAGAACAACTTCCGAAAACCAAACATGCTGCAGGAGGATTCGGATCAATAGACAAAAAGAAACCCATACTTACCAAGGATGAATGATGGTACCTGAAAATGGCACAAGGAATAGTACCATATGGATACTGTCCTTATAGAAACAGAACCTACTGTGCAGACGATGCCTGGAAATGTTAGAGTTATTGAAGAAAGCAAAAAACCACAAATCCAACAATTGGCAAAGAAGGAAGAAGCAAAACAAGCACGCAAAGCTATAAAATTACTAATCAAGGAGAAGAAAATGAATTGGTCAATTGAAGATACAACAGACATGTAATCTATTAAAGAAATGAAAGAGGAAGAAATAGAAGAAAAAGTAGAATATGGAACCTTATCATCACTCAGAAAGAAGACAGAACTTCTCTTCTATAAAGGAACAATGAAGAATGAAACAGTCAACATACTGATCGACAGTGGAGCAACCTGCAATTTTATCAGCAAACAGCTAGCTGATCAACTCAAAGTAATCAAGTTATGTGAAGCAGCAATGATTGTAGAAGTCGCCAATGGAGGAACCCAATGAGTTACCCATACTGCCAAGAACCTTCCAATATCAATCGAATCATATCAGGATACATTGAATTTCGAAATCATAGGCATGCCTGGACTAAGTATAGTATTCGGAAAGAGTTGGCTAGATTAGAAGAATCCTAATATTGACTGGCCAAGCAGAACTATGGAGTTTACTCATCAAAACAAGGACATTAAATTGGTCTCCAAATTAAGAAACGGCAAGATCTGACTCTACTCAGCTAAAAAATTCTACTAACATCTTGAAAAAGATGATATAGTTTACTGCTGCATTATTACGGAAAAAGACATTGCTAAAATTACCACCGAAATGGACATAGATATTAATAGTCTAGACATATCTTTACAACCACTTATCACTGAATTTGCAGATCAATTTCCTATAAACTTACCAGAAGGACTACCACCAAAATGAAGTATTGATCACCAAATTGACTTAATACCTGGTGCAGAACCACCATTCAAGAAAATTTATCAATTATCTGGACCAGAATTATAGGAACTTAAGAAGACTCTAGAAGAATTAATTGAATGAGAATCTATTCAACCTAGTACATCACCTTTCAGAGTACCTATTATATTTGTTAAAAAGAAGGATGGAATTAGAATGTGCATTGACTATCGACAACTCAATGATATAACTATCAAGAACCAATATGCATTACCCAACATCATAGAATTATTCGACCGACTCAAAGGAGCAACCATATTCTCAGTAATCGACTTATGATCAGGATACCACCAGATCCGCATTGCCGAAGAAGACATTCTAAAAACAGCATTTAGAACTCGATACAGACATTACGAATGGAAAGTCATACCTTTTGGACTGACAAATGCACCTGCAACATTTCAGGGACTGATAAATAACATATTCAGACTACTACTCGATGACTTCATAGTTATCTATATTGATGATATACTGATCTATAGCAAGACAAAAGAAGAACACTTACAACATCTCCGCCAAGTACTAGAGATCCTGAGAAAACATCAGTTGTATGCTAAACTCAGCAAATGTAACTTTTTACAAAAAGAAGTTGCATATCTTGGATACCAAATCAATGAACAAGGCATCCTAGTCGACCCTGCAAAAATCGAGGTAATCAAGAAATGAGAAAAACCAACAATGATCAAGGAAATACAATCCTTCCTAGGACAAGCAGGATACTACCAACAGTTTATCAAGAACTACGCAGGAATTGTAGCATGTCTACATGATCTGACAGACAAATGTTGTCCAGGAATGGAATAACCATCATGACGTAGCCTTCAAAACTTTGAAAGAAAAGTTAACAACTGCACCTATCCTTAGAAGCCCAGATCAGAACCTACAATTTGTAGTAACTACCGATGTCTCTGATTACGCAATTGGAGCCATACTTTCATAAGAAGACCAACCTATCGCCTACTGTTCAAGAAAAATATCATCTACAGAAAGAAATTACCCTGTTCACGAAAAGGAGTTACTTGCAATAATCGATGCAATACAGGCTTGGAGACATTACCTGATAGGCAACAGATTCCTGATCTATATGGATCATGAATCACTCAAATACATAAACAAACAGCCGACCCTCTCTACCTGACAAGCATGATAGATGGATCATCTCAACAATTATCACTTCGAAATAATCTATAAACCTGGAAAGCTAAATGTTGTAGCAGATGCATTATCCTGCCAACAATAGGAAGATGAACAAATCAAAGCTATTATTGAAATCACAGACAACTAGATACAAGAAATTCAGGAAGGAGTTCAGTTAGACAAAGAAGCACAGAAAATCATAGAAGAACTCAGCACCAAACCAGATATGATAAACAAATTCAAGATCCAAAACAACAATCTTTATTATGAAGATCGACTCTTCATACCATCAAATCTTCATGTCAAGATTCTACAAGAACACCATGATATATCCTTAGCAGGCCACTTTGGATTCAATAAAACTTATGAAGAACTCACCAGAAACTTTTACTGGCCAAAAATGTTTACAAGCACCAAGAGCTTCATAGCCTCTTGTGACACTTGTCAACATAACAAAACACTCAGATAATCACCTGCTGGACTATTACAACCACTACCTGTACCTGCTGAAAAATGGAAACAAATCAGTATGGATTTCATTATCCAACTACCGAAAACAACATCTGGGAAAGACACAATAACCGTCTTCGTCAATCGACTCAGTAAACAAACTCACTTCGTTGCAAGCAAAACAACTGATACTGCACCAGAAGTAGCAAAAATATTTTTCGACAATATTTTTTGCCTACATGGACTACCACAAATTATTATCTGTGACTGAGATCCAAAGTTTACAAGCAACTTTTGGCAATCGCTATTCAAAACACTTAAAACAAAAATAGCACTCTCAACTGCATTTCACCCACAGACCGACGGACAAACAGAACATATGAATCAAACATTGGAACAAATGCTTAGAACTTACATCAACTATTGACAGAATGATTGGGACGAATACTTAACTGCCGCTGAATTCGCATGCAATAATACTCAGCAAAAGTCAACAAAACTATTGCCATTCTTCCTAAATTATGGCTATCACCCACTGACACCAGCAACCTTGTTACTGGAAAAGGTTGAATCAACAGTACAAGCTGTTCATGACTTTACTACACGAATGACCAACCTGCTGACTAAAGCACAAGATGCAATTCATGAAGCATAAGTACAACAAACAAGATACGCAAATGAAAAAAGGTATGAAGAATCATTCGAGATAGACAAAATAGTCTTACTGTCCTCAAGACATATCACATTGCAACAATTATCTAATTCACCTTCAAAGAAACTTTAGAACAAGTTTCTCAGACCATTTAAGATTATTGCAAAAATATCAGCTGTTGCTTACAAACTGGAGTTACCATCAACAATGAAGATTCACCCTGTGTTTTACGTATCACTACTGAAATATTATACACCAAATAATGACGATCTATTTCCGAACAGACAAGTCACACCACCCACACCAATTTTGGTTAATAACACAGAAGAATTCGAAGTAGAAGAAATCTTAGATCAACGGATTATCAGACAAGGCAACAGATCAACACCGCAATACCTAATCAAGTGGAAAGGATACCCCTTATATGATGCTACATGGGAACTGCTTAGCAATCTGACAAATGCAGATGAAGCACTGGAAAAATATCACAAGTCCCTACAGAAATAGTGTAGACACTATTTTTTCAAAGGGGGAAGAGTTGTAAGAGTGATATATATAAAAGCAGCAACAAACACTTGCAGAAACATAACAAACAACCATGCCCCAATTCAACAATGATGAATACCTCTGAAGCCAAGTCATTGAAGCATACCAAGCCTTAGAAGACTCTCCATCTGAACTATTACCTGAGGAAGGATCTGCCCTATGAAGGACTCAAATAATAATGAAAAACAACAACATTGCTCAGAAATGACAAATACAAGACAAATTTTAGGCCTACTATAAGATCGCTAGGATCTGGGAAGAAGATCTTGAACATGTATAGGACCGACGACATGCAGAAGCATGCAAACGAGCACTATATCAAGGGATTCCCCTTCAATCTCAAAGGATTGCCCTCCAGATTTATAGACTCTTCCAGTTCCGACCAGCCATCTTGAAAAGACTTACTAAAATTAGACTATTCGCATTTCACCAACTGTCTCAAAATGCCTTTGAGGAACTTAAAGAAGAAATCTACGTAGTACAAAGAGATTTCGACCAATTGGAACAGTTTCTTGATTTGTGAAACCTTTTAACTATCTTAAACCTTTCAACTGTCTTAAATCTTTAACCGTCTTAAATCTATAACTTATATAACTTGTTATATTACATAAATTCATAATTAGTTTATATTTTGAATAGCCAATAATTTTGAGAGTAGTAACAGAGCAGCTACTCATATAGCACCTTGAGAATTTTGTATAAATATCCCTCAAATCTTTATTTAATAAACTTCAGTTCAATAGTAGTGCATACTCAAGATCCCTTTGAGAGCTAAAGATCTCACCCCTTCTATATATATCAAGAGTGCTAAAGACTAAAGAGTCTGAAATTCACAATTAATAATCTTATAAAGAAACAAAGTACTTTCAATACCTTAGAAACCTTGTGATGTACTCAGAGATTCCTAAGTCCAACGCGGATTAGTATTATCAGACACTTCCTCATAGGTGGTTTATGAGAAACCTTCTTACACTTCCAGTTCTTCTTCTTCATCTTCTTGCCTTCCTTCTTCAATATCGACCAGTTCTTGCCAAGTGCCATTGTAGGCTGGGTCACATCCCTTGCTATCTATAGTAGATAAGTCATGGATAGTCCAAAGATCTTGTGGGTAGATTTCGTCCTAATATACTCCTTATTCATATCTTTTCTTGTCTCCCCAGAACTTTCCTTTGCCAACGTATTGATAGCTTCTCCAGAAAATATCATAAATTTCTCTAGTGTTGTTGGCATAAGGGTGTAGGTTCTTGCTATAGTAGGGTCTATTATTTATTAGTGGTGTAAGAGTGATATTATTAGACATTACAAATAATCGTTACTGTGCCGCAGCACTACTTAGAACATTCTAGTTACTTAAATCTGAAAGAAGAAATCAATACTTCCTTATCAGGATCAGATATAGGCACTGCCGATATCATCAGCACTGCCGACATCGTAGGCACCACTGATATCATCGGCACTGCTGACATCATAGGCATTACTGACAACATCAATACTATTGAAGATTTATAGTTAGCTTATATTATCTTAGCTTTTCAAATTTGTATAAATATCCCTCAATTCTTTATTTAATAAACATCAGTCTTCAAGTTCAAGTTAAATCTTATCCACTCCTCTCTTGATAACCCCTTATATACAAAAACATTGATCTTATATAACTCTCTACAAGATGCTGAAACCTCAAGAGATTTTGCATAATGCAGATAGTTGTGGACTCATTAAATTGAAGTTCTGCACTATTCTCGTAATCTCTTTTTAAAATGAGTTCAATAGCAGTGCATACTCAAGATCCCTTTGAGAGCTAAAGATCTTACCCCTTCTATACACATCAAGAGCACTAAAGACTATAAGTTTGAAATCCTAATTAATATTCATATAAAGAAACAAAGTACTTTCGATACCTTAGAAACCTTGTGACATACTCGGAGATTCCTAAGTCCAATGCAGATTAGTATCATCAGATGCTTCCTCATAGGCGGTTTAGAAGAAATCCCCTTACAACTTGGTAGTAGCGGTAACGAAAAACCATCCTTCAACTGCCTAGAAAACCTTTGACCTGGCAAGATACAACTTTGGTAGCAGCAACATCAACACTCAACACAATGAACATTCAGCATCATTATAATTGCAACATAATCAACATTTGAGGAACATATATTATGAACATTTTACTCAGACCTAAAATTCTTTTGGAAAACTTGCAATATACTCAGAGTAACACCAAACATCTATACAAATCAGCAAGAAGACTATAATATCGAGGAGGAATGAAGACGATCACAACAATAAGAGGTATAGACAGACTTCAAAAGTAGGCAAACTTTGCGAATGGACTTCATAAAGACATGTCAATACAAGCAACCTTGAGAAGATGATACAAATCATTCATTGGAGATATAGATTACCGAATCAGTATTGATAGAAATACTCTAGAGCACCAAGCACTAGCCGATATAATAACAATAGCCAAGATAGAAATTGATGAATAATCACTGATGAAACAAATTACCAGCAATTGAAACAACAGTTATAAAATACTTAGATAAGTCAAACTACTCACATCAAGTCTAGAACTTAAACGAAGAAGTTCCACAGATACTCTTTGAACAGAATTAACACTACACCTTCAAGAAATACAAACTCATAGAATACTAAACAACTCTCTTATAGAAATAGCATGAATGCTATTTTCCCAAGAGGGGAAAAGTTGTAAGAGTGATATTATTAGATATTACAAATAACCATTACTATGCCACAGCACTTAGAACATTCTAGTTACTTAAATCTGAAAGAAAAAATCAATACTTCCTTATCAGGATCAGATGTAGGCACTACCAACATCATCGGTACTGCCGACATCATAGGTACCACCAACATCATCAGCACTATTGACATCATAGGCATCGCTGACAACATCAATACTATTAAAGATTTATAGTTAGCTTATATTATCTTAGCTTTTCAAATTTGTATAAATATCCCTCAATTCTTTATTCAATAAACATCAGTCTTCAAGTTCAAGTTAAATCTTATCCACTCCTCTCTTGATAACCCCTTATACACAAAAACATCGATCTTATACAACTCTCTACAAGAAGCCGAAACCTCAAGAGGTTTTGCATAATGCAGATAGTTGCAAACTCATTAAATTGAAGTTCTGCACTATTCTCGCAATCTCTTTTTAAAATGAGTTCAATAGCAGTGCATACTCAAGATCTCTTTGAGAGCTAAAGATCTCACCCCTTCTACATATATCAAGAGCGCTAAAGACTATAAGTCTGAAATTCTAATTAATATTTATATAAAGAAACAAAGTACTTTTGATACCTTAGAAACCTTGCGATGTACTCGGAGATTCCTAAGTCCAATGCAGATTAGTATCATCAGATGCTTCCTCATAGGCGGTTTAGAAGAAACCCCCTTACAGGTGGGCATCTGTCAGCATTTTGGTTGCAGTTTTATTCTTCGATTCTTCTTTTTGATAATGAGGAAGTCTTCTACTTTGGTTTCTTCTAGTATGAGGTGAGTTGTTGAACAGTTGCACATGTGTTCTGTGCAATAGATGCATTGATTGCAGAATGAGCATCTTGTTTGCACCATGTTCCAATTGATGAGGGTGATCTGTTCCTGTTCATTCAACTTGCGGTATTCTCGGCCATATTTTTCTTTAATTACGTATAGTTGGCTAATGTCTCTTGGATCCGTTTCTTCCTCAGTAGTTATACTTTTGTTTGTGCCTTTGATTTCTTCTTTCCTTGTGATCTTTTCTCCCAAAATAGTATGAGTACTTCTACACTCAGGTGCGATATATCCTCATTTTCCACAATTGAAGCAGATTATTGTTTTCTTCTAGTCATTCTTGTTTTCATTCTTCTTGAAATTGTTTTGCCATATCAGGTTATTATTGTAGTTTCCTCGTCCTCCTCTGAATCCTCCTCAGAGGTTGAATCCTCCTTGACGGTAAGTATCAGTTGTTGGTTTGCTGCTTGAGCCAGAGTTTTGATTCTTGTTTTCTATTCATGTTTATTGTACTGATAGAATTGTATATGCTGATTTGATGACCATGCCGAAATACCATTGTTTGTAAGTACATGGGCTCCCTCTCTCCTTAATGCAAGTTTCCTACCACTATAGAAGAGTCTTGAATAAGGTGTCGGCTCATGCACCACAAGTGATATAATTGTTATCATTATAAGACATCCTAATGATAATGAGATCGGCATCGATTTCTGTGGCGAAAGCTTCAAAGGTTTTGTTTCCTTCAGTGTTGAATCTTGCTGTAGCTAGTCATTTCTTTGCTTCAGCGATATGTGTACTACTGCAGAACTTGTCAATCAGTAAGGATCTAAGACCTTGTTGGATGGAGATATTTGGGTATCCTGGTTGGGCCACATTAGCTAGTTGAGCTACTACCAAAGTTGTATCCTGCCAGGTCAAAGGTTTTCTAGGCAGATTTTGCTACCAGATTGCTACCGATTTTCTGAGAAATCCAGCAATTTTGTTGACCTGTGCATATAACTTGGCATATACTTGTTCAGGTGTATGATTGACATTATTGGTAAGTCTATCATCTGGTACTCGATCATCATTCCAGCTGTTGGCATTGTAATTGGCTTCAACAGCTGATATAAAAGCAGTGACTTCTTTAGCTTCTCCATCAAAGGGTTGTAGGTTGACTGCTTTGGTTGTCTGACTGAGTTGTGCTACTTGTCCTACAAGTGCAGTTAAGGCTATAACTTGTGCAGTTAATGCTGCGATTGCGATATCAGCTATTATATTGATAAATGTAGTTGGTGTGAGTAGTAGTGATGTAGGAAGTTCATTTTCTCCTCTATCTGTTTATTGGATGTATTCTCTTACTTTGTGATCAAATATTTTATCTTCTGAGTCGAGATCTTCTAATTCTTCAAGTATGTCAGCTTTGAGTATAATTCTTTAAATGGTTGTATCGGCATCTTTAATAAATGCAGTGTCGGTGTCATGATAGATAGTTGTATCAGGTTCATGTAAGTCACTTATGTTGGTTGCTTCTCTAAATGTTGGTTTGCTTGGTCCGGATATATGTCAGAATATAGATGTTATGAGGTTAATAGGTTTTTTGATAAATAATGGTATGATAGATACAGTTGGTCCTAATGGTATTGTTTTGGCAAATCATATGAGGTCTTCTGCTACTAATTTTTCGAATAATCTGTTTGCAATTCTGTAGTAAATGGTGCCTTGGTGTGTTGAGTAATCAAATTGCGAGTTGGTAATCCACTCTTTGATAACTTGACGATTATTATATCCTTATATGGTAGTTGTAAGGTTGGTGAATTGATATTCAGCTCATGTAATGAAAACAATGTCACAATCTCCTTTGATATTTCATAGAGGAAATCTTGAAATGCTTCGAAGTAGGCTTCAGTTGTAAGAGGGTTTTCGAATTCTTTTAAAAGTTCGTTGTAGAGTTCAAGGTATGTTTCACCTCGTAAACAAGCTACTATTGTTGAATTAGTACTGCATAACAGTTGCTGATATTATATCTACTTGAAGGATTCCATGATATATGTAGCCTCTTTGGCTGTTGGAAGTGAGATGTATATAGTGTTTTTAGTAACACTCCAAGTACATCAGTTATGTCTAAAAGGAATTGGTAATTCTAGGCCTTTGTAAAAATATTAGTAGTATGTTTCTGATTATTATAACAGTTTTTCGTTACCGCTGCTACCAAGTTGTAAGGGGGTTTCTCTCAAACTGCCTTTGAGGAAGCGTCTGATGATACTAATCTACATTGGACTTAGGAATCTCCAAGTATATCACAAGGTTTCTAAGGTATCGAAAGTACTTTGTTTCTTTGTAAAATTATTAATTATGATTTTCAGACTTATAGTCTTTCTAGCGCTCTTAATGTATGTAGGAGGGGTGAGATCTTTAGCTCTCAAAAGGATCTTGAGTGTACACTGCTATTGAACTGAAGTTTATTAAATAAAGAATTGAGGGATATTTATACAAAATTCTTGAGGTGCTATACAGGTAGCTGCCCAGGTGTAAGAGCGCAGTAATTGCACCGCAGCAATTGCACCACACCGCAGCATCCGCCGATTTCTCACATCCATCCGATCTTCTGATTCCATCAGTGATCGTTCCATCCAATTTCTCAAGCTCTTCTGATT
>RBNK01000135.1:0-38329 GCA_003990785.1 Endogone sp. FLAS-F59071 | reverse complement strand
GATATTGCTCTGATGGTTGCTATCCAATCCGTCGTCGTCGTCAAGGGTTTGATGTCTGTTGTCTGTTTTTGATTTAGACCGCAATCTTGTCGATCTTGTTGCTGATGACGATGATGCGTATAGATTGTCCATTTCGTCGTGTCGCGTCGTTGAATGCTATGTCATTACGTGTTGTTTATCGTGTTGCTTTATTGCGGTGTCGTTTGTCGCATTGTTTATCGCTTTGTTTGACGCGTTGTTTATGATTTTAAATAAACACTTACAGTAATCGCAGTTATAATTGCGTAGATGATTGCGTAGATCTCAGGTTGTCGAGCTGCAATTCGAGCGGCTTGGGGCTCATAACCTGTTGAAATTTGATCTTCGAATGTGTGTTTGGAGTAAAGAGTGCACTGGCTAATGAAGCCAATATGCGTGTATTTATTAATGCTAAATTATGATTGGTCGATACAAACAAAGATCATCTCAGCCACAATTGAGTGACGTATGATCGATCGTTGATGCATCGATCATTGATAGAAGAGATATAATAAGCTAATAATTACAACATATATGGCATTAGCACATGCAACAAAAGAAGCCATTTGGCTATGCACCCTATTAGATGAGCTAGGATATTTGTAGAATTGTGTGACAACCTTATTTGAAGACAACCAATCAGCAATCGCCCTCGCCAAAAACCCAATTAATCATGCTCGATCAAAGCATATCGACATTCAGCATCATTTTATTCGAGAGAAAGTTGAATTAAAGGTGATAGATATCATCTATATAGCAACAGATGAAATGATCGCTGATGTATTAACCAAGCTACTTGCATAACCCAGACTTGAAATGTTGATTGCAAAAATGGGCTTATGTAACTAACCTTTTAATACTTTTATGTTCTTTATCATATCATTCTTATCACTCAAGTAGTATTTTACATATAGTTATTTACAGTAAATGTACTTTATGGATGCCATTCGTGATGTACAGTTAAACATTTTATTTTTATTTTTATTTTTATTTTTTTATTTATTTTTATCAAGATATGTCAAGCAGGAGGAGTGTTGAAATTATTAGCTTATTATATCTCTCTCCCATCAACGATCGATTGTTACATCACTCAATCATGGCTTAGACGATCTTTGTTTGTATCAACCAATCATATTTTAGCATTAATAAATATATGCATATTAGCTTTATAAGCCAGTGTGCTCTTTACTCCAAACACACATTTAAAGATCAAATTTCAACACTATCACCTCCAGATATTTTGTAAAGAAATCTACCACTAAAATAATATATCTTTTTCCTGTTAATGTTACTAGCATAGGTCCCATGACGTCTATCCCAATGTGCAAAAATGGCTCAGCCTTGATGGTTGTAGAAGCAGCTCAGGGTATGTCTTTTGCTCTTGCTTGTTTTTAGCATATGTCACAATTTTGTACAAAGTTGGTTACGTCATCTTGCATTTCAGGCTACTATGCTGAATTCCTGAGTCAATATAAAGTATTGTCCTGGCCTACATGTCCAGATAATGGATGATTGTGTACTAATGATAAAATGTTTAATATATCCTTCTTCTGAATTACTGGAATAATGCATCCTTCCTTTTTATGGTATAATAAATTGTTCTAAATTTCATACTGTCTGCTGGTGGTTAATAAAATGTTCTTTATCCATCCTTCTATATCTTCCCTAATCTCTCTCCTCATCAACCAAATCACCAGATCATAGTATAGTGTTGCATTTATTGCTGTGCCCTGCCTTAGGCATCCAATAATAGCATTCTGCTGAGTGCATCAGCATTTTGGTTTGTCTTTCCTTTTCTGAACTTCACCATGAAATTATATTCTTGAAGCATTATAATCCACTGTGTGTACATTCCACTTGAATCAGGTCTGTTGAACAACTATTTAAGCACCGAATGGTCTATGATAACCTTAAAGTATCATCTGATAAGGTAATATCTAAACTACTTAACTGCCCATATGACTATGAGGCACTCCAATTTGGTTGATTTGTAATTTTTTTCAGTGCCGCATGTTCCTCTGCTTGTATAATAGATTACTCATTCTAGGCCCTTAGTGTCATCTTGTGAAAGGATTGCTCCTACTCCTATTGCACTTGCATTGATGTAAAGTTTAAAAAGCTTCATCCAGTTTGGTTTTGCTAGTACAGGGGCAGTTGCCAAAGCCTTCTTTAGTGCATTAAGTACTTCTTGTTCGAGTTCGCTTCATTCTTCATCGATTTCCACCCAATTGTAGCTTTTTGTAAGGGTTGCATACAGGGGTTTGGCTAAGCTTGCAAAATTGCATATGTATCGATGGTAGTATGAGGCTAGTCCCAGAAAGGTGCACATCTCTGTTCAGTTTGTAGGTTGTTTGAATTTGGTGACAGCTTCCACTTTGGCTGGATCAGTTTGAATTCCTTCTTTGTCTATGATGTGCCTGAGCATTGTGACCTTTTCTGTAGCAAATGTACACTTCTTTGGTTTTAAATAAAGACCTTTGGTTCTCATTCAGTTGAATACTTTGCATAGTACCTTGATGTGGTCTGAGAATATTACCATAAATATTATAATATCATCAATATATACCAGTAAGGTTTTTCTGATAAGATCTCTGAATATCTTGGTCATCATTTTCTGGAAGCTTGCTGGGGCATTCTTGAGTCCGAATGGCATTCGTAAATATTTCCAATAACCTTGCGAGTTATGAAGAAAGTGATTTCTTGTGATTTTTCATCAAGTCCTATTTGATAATATCCACTAGTCATGTCGAGAGTTGTGTAGAGGCTCATACAGATTGGTATCTTTGAAAAGGTGTCGTCGATTCTTGGTATTGGAAAGGCGTCTTCTTTAGTAATATCGTTCAGCTTCCTAAAGTCGGTATACATTCTTGGAGCAAAGGTTCTGGCTTCTAATCCTTTCTTGGGTGTGATAACATTCAGAAATCCCTATGGGCTGTCCATTTCGGCAGCTATTCCTCCTTTAACCATGTCATCAATTTCTTTTTGTTGCTATTCAATATATGCCAGTGGTATTCGATATGGTGCACATTTGATTGGAGGGTGCCCTTAGACATTAATGTGATGAAAGTGCTTTGGCAGTTTCAGATTGATTTCCTCAAAGGTTGTTGCGAATATGTCAGAGTACTCGTTGATGAGTTCTTGTAACTCCTTCTTTTCTCCTTTGTTGAGCTGTTCTCCAAAGGTATATGCTTTTTTATTTGCCGTTTTAGGTGCATGCTTGAGTTCTGTTATGATTTTTGCAATATTTATTCCAGTAGATCCAAACTCTTTGTTTCCTCTAGTCATTTCTTTAAGGTTGGTTATTTCTATGGCCTTGCCTGTCCAGATGGGTATGATTATTAGCTGTACAATTCGGTCTCCTCCGTAGAGTTTAGCTATGTTGAATCGATGTCGGTTAATAACTATGATCTTGATTTCGCCTGTATAATCTGTATCGATGACTCCTGCATCAATTGTAATTCCGGCAACTGCTAGGGAACTCCTTGGTTTGATTTGACCGTAATGTCCTTGAGGTATTTTTGTAGTGATTCCTGTTCCGACTATACATGATTCTCCTAGTTGCAATTCAATGTCCTTGATGGTAGAGAGGTCGAATCCAGCAGCTTGTTCACTATTTTATTCTAAGGGTTTGGCCTTCTGGTTAGTTTGTATGATCTGCATCATAAAGAATTCTTTTTGTTCGTCCTCATCATCACTTTCTATCATTTGTGGGCGGACTCCTCTTTCTAGGTCGACAGGTATTTCATAACGTCATCCTTTTTAGGTAATTTACATTTTGCATGCACCAAGGTCAATTATGTTGTAATTATTAGCTTATTATATCTCTCCCATCATCAATGATCAATCATATGTCACTCAATTGTGGCTTAGACGATCTTTGTTTATATCGACCAATCATAATTTAATATTAATAAATACATGCATATTAGCTTCATAAGCCAGTGCGCTCTTTACTCCAAATATATTCGAAGATCAAATTTCAACAGGTTATGAGCCCTGAGCTCGAATTGCAGCTCGACAACCTGAGATCTATGCAATTATCTATGCAATCATAGCAGTTACAACTGCAATTACAGTAAGCATTTATTTAACATTGTAAACAATATATCAAACAACGCGATAAACAATGCAACAAACGACACCACAATAAAGCAACACGATAAACAACACGTAATGACATAGTATTCAACAACGCGACATAACGAAATAGACAATCTATATACATCATTGTTATCAGCAACAAGATCGATAAGATTGTGGTCTAAATCAAAAGCAGACAACAGATATCAAACCCTTGATGATGACAAAGGATTGGATAGCAATCATCAGAGCAATATAGCATTTAGCCTTGATTGACAGGAACAGATGGCTATAACAATCAGAAATCAGGAAGATAAATTAGATACGCTGGCAATCCTAATGGGCAAATTAATGGCAAAAATCGACAAAACAAATGTATCACCTAGCACGCCAACCAATCAGAATGTAGCTACAGGAGGTAACATGCCACAAAGACAATCACTATCACCAACAACCTCAACAAAGCTTAATGATCTGGTAAAGGAGTACCTGAGATCGATCAACAAATTTGATGGGTCAGGAGGTGCACTCAGATTGTTTGATTACTTTGATGCCATAGAGCAATTTATCACCAGTACCAATCTATCAGTACAAAAGGAGGAAGTCAACGCAGCAATTAGTAAAATTACAGGCAATGCTAGAATGTGGCTATGGAGGCACATGAACATATCGGGAGAATTTGATTCATAGAATAAGCTTAAAGAGGCTATGATGTAAAAATACACACCAATGGAACAATTGTTATGAATGTGCAATAAGCTTGTGATGATGAAGTAAAAAGGATTGATTAAAGATTATAATGATGCGTTCAACCGAATTATGGCGCAAATCAAAGATATGACCGATACAGAAGCTATACTGCAATATCTCCGGAGTCTAAACCCCAGGTACCAGGAATTAATACTTGCGTGGGAGAATATACCGACAATGCTGAAGGCTTTACAACTCGTATGTATCAGATTCGACTTGGATAATAAACAAAGGCATAACGAAGCCCATGTGACAGACCAAGGTAGCTACTGAAGTGACTACTGAGGTAGTTACCGAGGTGGCAGTCATGACAACCAAGGCGGAAGCACCGGATGAGGCTGAGGCTATAACAATGATAACGGAAACAATCGAGGAGGTCATCATAATGACCGAGGCAGTGATTGCAGAGCCAATCGAGGCGGGAATTTTCGGGGATACCCTCGGAAATGTTACGTCTGTAAGGGAGAACATAGAATATTTCAATGCAACAAATTCAACAATTAGGTAAAAATCAAAAAAGAAAAGACTAAACTGAGAGCTGAAGCAAACCTAGCAATCAGTGCCATCATCGATTCAGGCACCATGCAACATATGTTTAACCAATTGGAGATTTTCGAGATAATGGCTGAGCACAACAGCTTGGTCACGTGTACAGAGAATGAGAAACTATGTACAACACACATTGGGACAATTGAGCTTGATGACAAGCTGAAATTACAGGATGTCTTATATGTACCAGAGATCACCAGAAATTTAATATCTGTGCAAGTATTGACACATGATAGAAATGACATAACCTTCAAAAGCGACAGATCAGTAATTAAAATTGGCATAGATCACAAAGAAATCAAAATCAGACAAGCCGATGGTGACCTATTTCATTTATCGATATCATCAGAGCTAGAGCTAGAAGCAAACATCACTGATTCCAAGATTGATGACTATATACTATAGTATCACCAGCTAGGCCATCTGGGCTAAAATACTCTGCAATCAATCAACAAATTTATCATAGGGCTCAGAGATGTGTGGCTGTTGACTGGACAAATTGAAATATACACCAGGTGTGAACACATAAAGTCGCACCGCAAGCCTTTCAGATACGTGAAAAATTGATCGATGGAGCCTATCGAAAGGGTGTACTCAGATCTGTGTGGGCCGATACCTATGCCATCAGTCAATGGAGTGAAATATATATTAACATTTATCAATGACACCACTCACTACGTCATAACATATTTTATTGACAACAAAAGTGATACATTTGATCGATTCCAGATATTCAAGGCATTTACCGAAACGCAATTGGGCTGAAAACTGAAGATTCTCCAGTCCAATGGAGGAGGAGAGTATATAAACACCGAGATGTACGAATTTTTAATTAAAAACGGAATTCATCATGAAATGACGATGCCAGACATACCACAACAAAATAGTGTAGCCGAACGATATAACTGGACATTGATGGAGTCAATCCGGGCCATTAAAATCACTGCCAGCATATCTGATGAACTTTGAGGTGAACTTGCTGCAAGTGCTACATATTTATGCAACCGATTGCCAATGTGAGCTAATAAGAAGAGTGCTTCACCATTTGAATTATGGCACAGTTACAAGCCTGATATCAGTAACTTGCGCATCATATGGGCTGATGCATATATGCATATTCGTAAAAGAAAAAGGTTGAAACTGGTACTCTGATCCAAAAAGCTTAAAATGATTAGCTATCATGACGAAAAGAAGGTATACAGGCTCTGAGATCTAACCAATAGGAGGATAGAGATCAGCCGCGATATCACATTTGATGAATCTATTATATTAAAATCCACAACAATCATCAATCTAGAAGATCAAGAATATGTCATCGAAGTAATCATCAGAGAATGCAAGATTGATGAAAAAAGGTAATATCTGGTTAAATGGCTAGACTATGATGATGATGACAACACCTGGGAGTCAATCGAACAATTGATTGACACTGAAGCTCTACAAATTTGGCAAGATCACATGTCAGAAGCTAATTTAATTGAATTGACTGATGATCCAATAACCTACAAGAAAGCAATTTCCCTACCTGATATGAAGCTTTGGGAGGAAGCAATCAATCAAGAGCTTAAATCACTTAAGAATAATGATACGTAGACGATTGTATCTGAGGTGCCTGTGGGATGCAAGCCGATTGGATGCAGATGGGTATTTAAAAAGAAACTCAACACTGATAGATCAGTTGCCAGATACAAAGTAAGATTAGTTACCAAGGGATATTCACAATAGTAAGGAATTGATTACAATGAAACATTTGCTCCCATGGTGAAATTCACATCGATCAGGGTACTCTTATCGATCGGTGCAGTCCTGAACTTAGAAATTCACCAAATGGATGTAAAAACTGCATTCCTGAATGGCGATCTTGATGAAGAGATCTACATGATTGTATCTGAAGGAATTGACCAATCAGAGCTGTCACCGAGAGCTGTGTGTAAGCTCAATCGATTATTGTATAGACTAAAGCAATCACCTTATATGTGAAATCAGAAGATCGACAATTACCTCAGCTAATCAAATTTTACAAGACTACAATCAGATCATAGCATTTATCTAAGAAGGAGATAAGAAGATCAATCGCTGATAATTATTACTATATATGTCGATGATCTACTAATTCTGGCTGATTCAATGGAAATGATGAACAAATTCAAGATGAAGCTTAGCAATGCATTTGATATGATGGACTGTGGCAAAATTAAACATTTTCTAGGTATTCAAGTCATACATGATCAAAAAACACACATGATCACAATTGATCAAAGCCACTTCACTAATCAAATCATTACAAGGTTTAACATAATGGATGCCAAGCCAATCAGCACACCCCTTGATCCATCCATTCAACTCAAAGCTGAAGGGGGAAAATCCGCAGACCAAAATCTATTCTAACAAATGATCAGTAGCATAATGTACCTGATGATTGGGATGAGATCTGATCTAGCTGCTGCTGTCAGCATCATCAGTCAATTTTCGGCCAATCCAATGCAAGAACATCACTACACCCTCAAACAATTATTAAGATATATTAAAGGAACAGCTAATTATAAGCTGTGCCTTGGATGTGATCAGGATCTAAGACTGATTGGTTTCAGTGATGCCAACTAGGGAGGAGACATTAACACACGACGATCAACCATGGGTTATATTTTCAACCTATCAGGAGGAGCCATCAGCTGGTCAAGCAAGCATCAACCAACTGTTGCCCTATCAACAACTGAGGCAGAATATATGGCATTAGCACATGTGATGAAAGAAGCCATTTAGCTATGCACCCTATTAGATAAGCTAGGATATTTGCCGAATTGTGTAACAATCTTATTTGAAAACAACCAATCAGCAATCGCCCTCGCCAAAAATCCAATTAATCATGCTCAATCAAAGCATATTGACATTCAGCACCACTTTATTTGAGAGAAAGTTGAATCAAAGGTGATAGATATTGTTTACATGGTGACAGATAAAATGATCGCCAATGTATTAACCAAGCCACTTGCGTGACCAAGACTTGAAACATTGATTGTAAAAATGGGCTTATGTAACTAATCTTCTAAAACTTTTATGTTCTTTATCACATCATTCTTATCACTCAAGTAGTATTTTATATATAATTATTTACAGTAAATATACTTCATGGATACCAATTGTAATGTACAGTTGAACATTTTTTTTATTCTTTTATTTTTATTTATTTATTTTTTATCAAGATATGTCAAGCAGAGGGAGTGTTGTAATTATTAGCTTATTATATCTCTCCCATCATCAATAATCGATCATATGTCACTCAATTGTGGCTTAGACGATCTTTGTTTATATCGACCAATCATAATTTAGCATTAATAAATATATGCATATTGGCTTCATAAGCCAGTGCACTCTTTACTCCAAATACATTCAAAGATCAAATTTCAACAAATTACTGCTCACACCTTCTTTAGCTAGTTGTTTCCGATGACAAGGTCATAGAACGTAGTGTCAACTACCATTGCTGATACTGGGATAATAAGTTTACCAAAGCAGATCAGTAATTCGTGTACTTTGCTGAGTAGTGTTGCAATATACCTATCTACTACTACGATTGTCATAGTTATAGCCTCTTCGATCTGCTACTCGAGTTGGTCAAGCATCGTCTTACTAATAATACATCCTCCAGCACCTGTATCGATAATGCATAGCATCGTAATTTCCTCAATCTGATATTGTGAATATGCCGATAAGTTCTGTAGTTTATCGTCCTCTAATTGTTGTGTTGTGTTGATCTCCACTACTTTATATCTTAGTTGTACATTACTTATCCCTTTTCAAATTTGCTATCAGAATGTTGGAAATTTGGCAAGTTGTCCTATTTTGACCGGAATGGTCATATCCTCTATTTCTTTCCATACGTCTAGGCTATATTTCTTAGATTTTCGCAATTTGTGTTCCTTGTTTCCTTCACTCGTGGGTGCTTCAGACATTGGCATATCTTCTCGGATAATTCAGTTCACTTCTTCTTCGAAGAGCTCGTCCTGTTCATTGCCATCAAATTCTTATTCTTGTGCTCATTGTGTTACTCACAGAGTTTTCGTTATATAGAGAGATCCTGCCTTTTTGGGACATCTGGGTTTTTGTTTTTCTTACATAGCTGGGAATACTTCTACTTGGCTATATTCATCTTCACTATCAAAATCCTCTTCTTCAAAGGTAATGATGTTTATCTGGGTCCATCCTTAGGTTCTTGGTTGGGCAATCCTACTTATTTCTGTCATGCATCTTGAAGTGTAGTGTCCTTTTTCTCTATATCTTTTATATATTCTCATATCTGGTTGAGTATAGTCTCTTGAAATATGCCCATCTTAGTTATACCTGAAGCACCTTGAATTACTGATCGGATATGCATTTGATCCTATTGCAGGGGTTGGATTTGCTATAAATCATTGGACTGGTCACTGTGCATCGATTTGTCTTTTAAGGTCCTATATATATGCAGTCATCTTGCTCATCTGTTCAATGAGATTGTCCATGGCTGAGTCCTTTCATGAAGCTGCTCCCCAGTTGACTGTTGCTGGTATGATGGTGGGTACAACTACTGGTACAGTATGGATTTCTTGAAGGTTGCTTGGTAAAATCTGTTGCATTATATCTTGATCCGGGTTTCATGCAGCCCAATATCTTTGTGCATAATTTAGTCTGACCAGGCTAGAGCATACTTGAAGAGCGATTTCCCAGTGAAGTCTGTTCATGAAAGATTGCTCTATAATAAGGTCCTAGTTGGCTGCTAGATATCCCATGAGGTCTACTACATGTCGTATCTTTGTGTGGAAGGTGAGGGGACTTTCATTTATTCCTTGGTACATTGATGCTAGTTGATCCTTCATGCTTTGCTATATGTTGGCAGTATGGTAGATTTCTCTTAACTATGCGATGGCATTGGTGAAGGTTACTAAGGTATCAGCTTCTGTATTTGCCTCTCCTGCTCCTCTATTAAATCCTCCGTTTGCTGCTGTAATAGCTATTGTAGTGTCATATGTGATCTTGGCGGGTCCTCATAAAACTGCTTCTAGGACATTTACTTTTACAACATTGTTAAATTGTCAGATTATATTGTAAATCTGCAAATCTTCGATGAACTTGATTACTGATTTGGCTGATATGTAACCAGTGAAGGTCGGTAGTCTTTCTATCATTTTGTATATATTGTTTTCTAGTTTGTCGTCTGTTTTGTCATCTGATGATTTGTAAAATAATACTTGTAGATTGTCCCCAAAATTGATAGCTGATTCATTGTCTAATGAGAGCCTGTCATATACTGTAAAGAAGGTGATGGATTCTCTTGTCTCACTATAATCGCCGTCCAAAGGGTCAGGTGTAATGAATTCTTCTTTCTTGGAGCCGGAGCTGTTTGGTGATCTTCTTTGTATGAAAAGCAGAGGTGTCCTTCGGTGGTCTGTTTTGAATGATACTGTCTTCTGCTATGGGTGTGCTATCATTATTTGAAGGAGGTAGTTCAGTCCTGCTTAAATGAGGATGTGAGAGTTGGTCTTTTGATAACTCTCCTGCCAGTTAGCACCAAGATATAACAAATGTACTAAAAACTGGTCATTCATTCGTTTGTCCATTTATTTATTCATTCGTTCATTCGTTAAGAATGCTCAGAGTATCAGACATGATATCTCCCTTTGCATATCCTTACTACAGCTTTGTGCTGTACTCTTCAGGCTTTACTATGACTGATATTGAGATATTTCAAGACTCTGTGCAAACTGATTTATTTAGATAGAAAATAGAGAGGGTATTTATACAAATTTGAGAGACTAAAGAATAACTAATAAAGACTTTATTATGAAAATATAATCCAATCATTATGAAGAATACGTAATAACTCTGGTGGTGGCATTTTGCAAAATAAAAAGTCATCAAGCAGAAATAAAAGTTGTCAAGCAGAAATAAAAGTCATCAATGACTAAAAATGGAAGGGGACAGAATGTTACGATAACTCCTAAATCAAGTATAGTATAAATTTCATGAAAATCAGGCAAGTTGGAGGTCAGCCATCACACTATGCTTGATTTGAAATTACTATAACTTTCTATTCTTTTTATTTCTAGTTAGTATTGTTTTTAGTGAGTGATCTCACTACTAATGATGAACATAGTTTTTAGTGACCAATCTCATTTTTATTGATGAAATATTATTCACAGTTATTGAGTTATATTTATAGCAAAGTCTTTTCTTGATTATTTTTTCTTAGTCATTCAATTTGTATAAATACCCTCTTTATTTCTACTTGAATAAATCAGTTTGTATAGAGTCTTAGAATATCTCAATATCAGTTATAGTAAAGCCTGAAGAGTACAGTATATTTAGCTATAGTAAGGATATGTAAAGAGAAATATTATATCTATAATTCTGAGCATTCTTACTTGGTATATTCAAATGTGAAATGACTAGTTATTAGTACATTGGCCACAATGTATATATATACTACAACTGGCAGACTGGAAGGTTCTAGTTTATATAAACTATAGTTTAAGTTCATATATATTGTAGTTCTGGTTCTAGCTTTATTTTTATTATAGCAATTTAATTCTGCAGAACTTATAATAGTTTTATAGAACTTTTAAAAGTTTTGAAGAATTTTTAAAAGTATCTGAGAATTTTAAAGAACTTATAAAATACTATAATTTTTTCCTAATGTCTAGAACTATTCTACTCTATACTGTTTACTAAAACTGTTTTAAGAAATATTATACTCTGCTAGAATAACTTTTATAAAGTTTAAGTTAATCTAGTTAAAGCTTACCAGTATAGAGCTTTAAAAAAAACTCAAATAAGTAGAAAAATCAATTTTATAAAAGACTTAATTAATTCTATATAATATTCAATAATATTACATTAGAAAACTATTTTCAATTTATAGTCTATAACTAGCATTCATACTTGTAGGCTGTTCTCAGGCTATTTATAGGCTGTTCTAGCTAGTTTGCAGTTTGCAATATTGTTCTAAAGGTGTTTGCAGTTCATGATATTATTTTAGTAGAGTTCTAGGGTAATTTATAGCTGTTTACTAATAATAGTTTGTAGTCTATGACTAGTATCTATATCTGTAGCTATTTTGTTTGTAGCTCTTAGTAAAATAGTTTGCAGCTCTTAGTAAAATAGTTTATAGATTAATTAACTATTTTTCTAATATAGCATCTAGTATAGATAAATAAATAGAAAGAGTATTACTAAATTAGATGACTTTAAAAAGAAGAGATTAAGTATAACTGAAATTGAAAAAATAGAGAAATCTATTATTAAATCTTAAAAGAAGCCCTCTCTGCCTATACTGTAAAATAGTTAAATAAATCTATTAACTATTTAAGTATAAACCAAATACTTTTAATCACTTCTAATATAATATATACTAACTAGACTATCTAACTTAATAAGATATTATGACAAATATAGTAATAATTAGTTATTCCTATATTTGAATATATCAAATAAGAATACTTAGAATTATGGATATGATATCTTTCTTTGTATATCCTTACTACCAGCTACATACTGTACTATTTAGGCTTTACTATAACTGATATTAAGATATTCCAAGACTCTATGCAAACTGATTTATTTAGATAGAAATAGAGAGGGATAATTATACAAAATTGAAAGAACTGAAAAAACAAAATAAGAAAGACTTTGCTACAAGTATGACTTAATAACTGCAAATAATATTTTGTTAATAAAAATGAGATCAGTTACTAAAAACTATGTTCATTACTAGTGGTAAGATTACTTACTAAAAACAACATTAACTAAAAATAGAAAAGAACAGAAAATTGTAGTAACTCCAAATTAAGCATAGCACTAAATTTGTAGAAATTAGGCAGTTTGGGGGTTAGTCATTATATCTAGGGGCTTAACTGGGAAGGTTATGTTCTTGAGACTAGATAAAAGCAAGGTAATTTCATTCTTAACAGCCTGGTGGATCTGAGTAATTTCTGCATAAGTAAGCTTAGCAATATCAATAGTCTTTTTATAGAACCTAGCTAAAATCTATTCATATCTAAGGAAGAGTGTATAGATCCTATTAGCTATATCCTTTTCAAATTTCAACAATAGTATCTCCTATTTCTATAAACAATATCAAAGGTAACAGATATGTCTCTAATAAAATCTGATCATAATATCAGTAACTTAGCTTTGATTATATAACTATTTATAATACTGCCATATCAGAATAAGAAGTTTTTTGAGATCTTTCTCTTTGTCTAGGGGAATTAGGTCAATCAAGTCTAGCCTCCTCATCAGTGCTTCCTTGATCACTTTTTCTATATTTTTCTGGTAGTTGTATCTGTTTAGTATAATATATTTTAATCTTGCTTTGGTAGATTAAAGTAGAGAGGATGGAACTATTAAGCCTCCTAAGCCAAATTGTACTCTCTTTTATAACTTGTATATAGTATAGTCCTTCTTATTTCAGTTATAATTTAGCCAATAATAATGATTCCATAATGTTTCAGTATACAAGGACTTGATCTCCAATATGCAAAGGAGTTGCATTTGCTTTCTTATTTTAGTTCATCTATTATCTTTCCTGTGCCTTGTTAATAAATACAGATATCTTCTTTTAGATTAATTGTAATCTGCTTATATCTCATGTAATATAAGTCTATAAGCAATCATTATATGTTCTAATATCTTTTTCTGGATAGTGAAATTCTCAGTTTAGCAATCTTCTATATATAAGCTTGAAGGAGCTGAACTTTATTGACATCTGATAAATGGTTTGAACTGCAAAAAAAGTACTATCAAGATAATGGTCCTATAATGCTTTTTGATTGATAATCTTTGCTAGAATGTTCTTGACTGTCTAGTTGGTATACTTGGTTTGATCATTTCCTTATAGGTGATATGACATTGTTTAGATATGCTTAATAAGGTAAGTTTGCTTAAGTTCTCTGATTAGCTTTTTCAGAAACTCCATACCTTAATTGCTAGTTATTTTCTTTAGTACTCCATACTTGTAGATAATATTAGTATATAAGAATTTAACTACTGTTTATACATCAGCATCTTCAACTGTTATTACCTCTGAATATTTTGTGAAGAAGTCAACTACTAAATTAATATATCTTTTTCCTATTAATATTACTAGCATAGATCCTATAATATCTATCCTAATATATAAAAATAGCTCAGCCTTGATGGTTGCAGAAGTAGCTCAGGGTATATCCTTTTCTCTTACTTATTTTTAATATATATCACAGTTTTGTACAAAGTTAGTTATATCATCTTGCATCTCAGGCTACTATGCTGAATTTCTAAGTTAATATAGAGTATTGTCCTGACCTATATGTCTAGATAATAGATAATTGTATGCTAATAATAAAATGTTTGATATATCCTTCTCCTGAATTACTGGAATAATACACCTCTCCTTTTTACAATATAATAAATTGTTCTAAATTTCATACTGTCTGCCTGCGGTTAATAAAATATTCTTCATCTAATTCTTTATATCTTCTCTAATTTCTCTCCTCATCAACCAAATCACCAAATCGTAATATAGTATTGTGTTCATTATTATTTCTTATCTTGGGCATCTAATAATAGTATTCTGCAGCATTCTAGTTCATTTTTCCTTTTCTGAATTTTACTGTGAAATTATATTCTTGAAGCATTATAATTTAATATATATATATTCCACTTGGATCAGGTCTATTAAACAATTATTTAAGTACCAAATAGTCTGTAATAACTTTGAAATATTATCTAATAAGGTAATATCTAAACTACTTAACTGCCCATAAAACTGCAAGACACTAATTTGGTTGATTTGTAATTTTTTTCAACACCGCAGGTTTCTTGGCTTATATAACAAATTACTTATTCTAGGCCTTTTGTTTCATCCTGTAAAAGGATTATACCTACTCTGATTATACTTGCATCTGTATACAATTTGAAAAGCTTTATCCAGTTTGGTTTTGCTAGCACAGATATGGTTGCTAAAGTCTTCTTCAAAGCATTGAGTATCTCTTGCTCAAGTTTGCTTTGTTCTCCATCAATTTCTATCCAGTTGTAGCTTTTTGTCAGAGTTGCATATAGAGGTTTAGCTAAACTTGCAAAATTTTGTATATATTGATAGTAGTATGAGGCTAATCTCAAAAAGGTATATATTGTAACAGAACATTTTGTGATGATATATAATTTGATCATGTGAGATTATAATCATATAACCCACAATAACATTGAGACTTATAATGTTATTGAGATCTGCAATAATATTATAACCTAAAATAGTATTTCGATCTAATATATTATTTTGCTATCTAATTATAATATAACCTGATATATCATTTTATTATATCCTAGCCAATCAATTTGTATCTTATATTTAGCCAAGCTAATCAGAAATTTAAGTAGTAACCTGGGTAGCTACCCATATAGCACCTTGTAATTTCTTATAAATACCCTACTTACAATTATCAATAAAATTCGAACTGCAACAAGCTAAGAAAGCTTACAATAGGCAACCCAAGGGATACTGAAAGCCTTACTCAAAGAGTAAACAATTGGGATAGTTTTGAAAGTTCTAACAAATATACTTTATTTAATTGATTAAACTAAAATCTTGCTAGTTAACACTTACATAGATACATTACTCTTCTTAAGTTGCTACCACATAAACCACTAAGACCTCTGAAACATATTTTCTGCACTTGCTCAATTCCAAGTATTTTACTGTTAATATATTTTAGTCTGTTACAATTGGTGCCAACTAGCAGAAAATCACTTAACACCTCGACCGATTTATTACCTATATTGCATAACCAAACTTGCCGAAACCCATAGTGGAAGACAAAAGCAAGAATAGCACTACCATCACCATGGCTCATATTACTACAACTACCTAGGAGAAGACCTCAAGAGAACAAAGAAACTATGATAGACAGACTACCTACCTTTTATAGATATACTAAGGAATATGTTTGAGAATTTCTAGATAATTTGGAGAGCTACTTTGCAGCTAAAGGAATGGCCAGCACTCAATGGATTCCTATCCTGGCTGCCCAACTTAGAGGACCTGTGAGAGAAACATACCGCATGGCCCTAACAGATATAGCAGCCACCGAACTAAGAGGATTACTCCTTACAGCCACCGCAGCAGCCGGAAATAAAGCCACACCTACAGTAATAGCCACCACTCATTGGAATACTATGAGAGCCTAGTTAGAAGAGAAATATTTCACCAAACAGAAGCAAGAATTGATTAAAGAACAACTATTTAATATGAAGATATTAATCAATTAGTGCTTGGAAGATTGAGTTACTACCATCGACCAGTACATACAACTCTGTGGAGAAACCAGCTCAGTTGTGCGAGAAATGGTGTTTATGAATGACTTACCCACAGATCTCCAATGCCATATCAAGAGGTTTGGTCCCTGCAGAATGGATGAGAAAGTCAGGATAGCACAGGTCTTTTGGGATACTAAAGTAGGATATTTGGCATTCTTATATGACAAGTTACCACAAGATTTATGTAGGAAATTCAGCACTGGAATATCTGTAGTTCAAATGGTATCTGCAATAGCCAAACCACCTGAAGAGGACACTATTAAACTGACAGTTATAGCAAAAACAGGAAAAACAACATATGAAGATAAAATGGAAAAAATTACTAAAATATTCTCCGAAATGACAGCACACATAGCTGATCTTAAAGCTAAAGTGATTTGCCAGAATAAGCAACTAAGAGAAACCTTTGTCACCAAAGAATGCAACAAGACTAAGATGAATTGTTTCCTCTGTGGAAGATGTGGTCACTTTGCTAAGGATTGCCAAACTAGAAGTTGGAAGGAAGGATAGGAGAGAGAGGAGGAAAAGAAGGCTGACCATACCAATATAGTACAAGAAATCAAAGAAGAAGATAAAGAATTTAGTGAAGAATACCTGGAAGCCTACCCTGTTGAAATAGTCAGCTGCACTATCACTAGAAAGACTCCCTACCTAAGGAAGAAACCAATCTAGAAACCTGAAGTTGTCATTGAGAAACCTAAGAAGCTAACACAAAGACAATAGCTGAATGAGGATCAATGGAACAAAGCCTTCAAACAGATTATACAACCTGGTGAGATGGTTATCTCAACTACTAGAGATGAAGAGATAACAGATCAGGAAGAGAATAAGGAAAAGAAGTCTAGAAGGGTCAGAGAATTTGAATATGACCCATGGCAAGACATTGCCAGTCAAAAGGCTAACATTACCTTTAAACAACTCTTCCAGATTGCACCATCAATAAAGTAGAAAGTAAAGATGCAGATTACCGAAACCAAACCAACTATCCGATTTGAGAAAGTTAATACTACCAAAGAATAAGAAGAGCAAATCTATACCTCATCCACCTATGCATAATGCAACATTAGAGGATTAGTGTACTTAGTTATTATTGATACAGAAGTAGGAGTCAGTATTATCGCCAAGTATTTCCTAGACTATTTAGAATGGGATATTGATAAATTCACTACCTCTACCTTGGTCGTCACAAGTGGAAAAAGTAGCATACCTTTGAGAGTACTCCGAGAAGTACTAGTCCAGTTTAGAACAGAAATAATACCTGTCAGAATAGTTATCACTGATGCACAATCCTATAATGCTATCTTGGACAACAGCTAGTTGAAGAAAGCAAAAGCCAGAATTGATCTAGATGCACAAAGGTTAATCTTTGTCAATCATGGAAGGAAGTTCAGCATACCTCTGGATATTCAGAAAGGAGTAATACCAAAACTCACTCAAAGACCAGAAGATGAAAGTGATATAGATGAAGAAATAACCTCTAGATCAGCATACCTCAATGTAATAAAAGAGGAAAAAGCTAATATAGTGATCTATAGTGAATATCACTACCTAATACCTTTGGAAAAGAACCAGTTGATTGAATATAATATGAGGAATACTAGATACCCATTCTGTGAGCAATACATCTATTGTGCTGAGATGATATGCACTTGCAGTGATACAAAGTTGATACCTTACTAGGATACTTTGGAGATACATCTGCTAACTAAGAAAAGGATCAAGAAACCAAGACTGTCACAGACCCACCAAAGGACTTCACCCTCAATGAATTATGGACTATATAATGGAAAGAACCCTTACCTATTTGCAGATAATACTGGAGAAGTATGGGATTGTTTTTAGGTAAATATTGGATACATTGGCAAAGGATGACTTTGGAGAAATTACAACATCTACCTACAAGGATGCTACTAGGATAAAGTCAACCCCTATGATCTTTGGGAATGCAAAAACTAGGTCAGATATCCAGATGAACCATATAATATCAACTATTATGGAATCTGGAAAGACATTATGACTAAGAACAAGAACAGATAGTACTCAGAGAAAATGAAGATGAGGAAGTACCTGATGAATGGAGCAATGAAGTTTATACTACTCAAACACCCATTGAAGTTAGAGCCTTATTTCAAGAGAATAATGAAGATGATGGACCTACCCTAATCAAAGAAAGCGATTCAGACTTAGAAGAAGAAATCATTGTGCTAGAGGAAATAATTCACCCTGATGAATGTATCAGCATATGCTATTGGTAGTGGAAGGACTTATAGCAGAACCTACCTCAAGATACAACTCATGAACAGTGGAAGAAACCAAATATTCCCACCTTTGAAGAAGTATTTATGGTTGAAGAAAAGGAAATAACAACTTGAGTTAAGAAACTGACAGAAAGTGCAATTATACTAAAGAGGAAAACTGAAGGAGCTGCAGGTTATGACTTATATGCAGACAAAGACAGTACCCTAGAACCGAAATCATCAGCCTTCATAAAAACTGGAATCACTATCACCCTACCACTTGGACAATGTGTGCAAGTATAGGTAAGAAGTGGACTTTACCACAACTCTGGAATAGAAGCCTTCTCTGGATTAATAGATGAAGACTACAGAGGAGAAATTGAGGTTGAACTAGTTAACCACAACCATAGCCAATTCAAAGTATACCAAGAAGATTGAATTACTCAAATGGTAATTGTTAAATGTGAACAGCAATCTTTGAAAGAAATAGAAAACTTAGAAGAAACATGATGTGGAAAGAAAGGATTTGAATCAACTGGATAAGCAAATGTAATAATGGAAAGACTGGATAACCAGGAAAACACCAAGAAGCATATCTACTCCCTCAATGAAAATCTGTTGCTGAATCAGAAGAAGCAGTTACAAGACCTACTGAAGGAGTATAAGGATATCATCGCAATCAGTTTCAAGGATCTACTGGACCAAGCCTTCTTCACTTACCATATCAATACAGGAAATACCAAACCAATCAAACAAGTACCTTATAGATTGCTAGCCAACTATCATGACTTTGTATGAAAGTATGTTTAAGAACTATTGGAATCAGGAGTAATTATATAGTTGAAAAGCTCTTGGGCATCACCTATCAGCATAGTACTGAAGAAAAATGGACAGAGAATGGTTATTGATTACTGCAAATTAAACTTAGTCACTAAAAAGCATACATATCCAATCCTGCACTTAGAAGACTTACAAAACATGTTGAAGAAGGTACAAATCTACTCAACTCTGGACCTATGGGCAGGATATAATCAAATCAGAATGATGCCTGAAGCATAGGAGAAATCAGCATTTGTTACACTATTCAGACAGTATGAATTCACAAGAATGTTATTTAGACTTTGCAATGCACCTGCTACCTTCTAGGCTGCAATGAATGAGATCTTCTATGACCTGATTGGATATAGAGTAATTGTATACATCAATGATATCAACATTTATGCTGAGAACTTCACAGAACACATGGTGATCCTGAAGGAAGTATTTGAATGACTCAGAAAACATGGACTAAGGATCAAGCCAACAAAATGCTACTTCAGATAGAAGAAAATTGAATACCTTGGATTTATAATCGATGGAGGAGAAATCCGCTCAGACCTAAAGAAGACTGAAATCATTAAGGCCTTCCCAACCTCGCAAGACAAGATGACCTTATAAGGATTCTTAGGACTGGTCCAGTTCTATAAAAGATTTATCTCTGGGTACTCTGAAATTGCTGCACCCCTGCACATGTTGCAAAGAAAGGAAAAAGTATGGGAATAGACATTAGCTGCACAAACTGCCTTCAACCTAATTAAGGAAGCACTTACCTATGCACCAGTAATGGTAAGACTGGATCTTACAAAAGTATTCAAGCTGTATATAGATACATCATCATTTGGACTTGGAGTAATTTTGGTGCAAGATAACAAAGATGGAGAGTATGTAATTGCTTATGCAGGACAAGCCACCTATGAAGCAGAACCTTTCTATAGAGCTACCCAGCTGGAATGTGTAGCAGTTGTTTAGGCTGTACAACACTTCCGCCACTTTCTAATTGGAAAACAGTTTACTCTGATAACAGACCACTCAGCCCTCAAATGGCTTTGAAACAAACCAAATTTGACAGGAATGTATACACGATGGCTAGCTATACTGCAGGAGTATAACTTCACAATACAATATAGAAAAGGATAGAATCATCAGAATGTGGACACCCTTTTACACCTACCCCAATTTATCCGAGATCAACACCCTGAACCAAAAGAATATATCTACCCAATGGATACTAAACTCTATAATGGATATTTGGATTATCTCAGTAACCTAACCTTTACTGGAATGATAAACAAAAATGATCAATAGCTTATATGGATAATGGTATTCAACTATTTTATCAAGAATAATATACTTTACCACTTGCCAGAAGAGGTGTCGAAGAAAGAAAGTCAAGACCTTATAACTAATTGTATCTGGAGGACCCTTTGAACATATTGGAATAGACATTGTTGGACCACTACCAAGAACACTTAGAGAAAATTGATACATCATAGTAGTAGTAGATTATCTGACCAAGTACCTCAAAGCAAGAGCTTTGCCCCTTGCAGATACCCTTAACATTGCACTCTTTATCTATAAAGATATTATCTGCTGCCATGGAATACTCTATGAAATAACCTCTGATCAAGGAACCAAACTCATTAATGAATTCATACAGATATTAATACAATACTTCGGGATCCACCAGATAAAGACTACTACCTACCATCCTCAAGGAAATAAACTTACTAAATAGATGAATCAAACTATCAAGAATATGATTGCTAAAGTAGTACAATTACAAGGGGGAGATTGGGACTTGTACTTATCTTCTGCCTTATTTGCACTATGAACAATGAGACAAGAAACAACAAAGTTTACCCCTTTTGAGCTTACTTATGGAAGAAAAGCTTATCAGCTGGTAGACCAAGTGATGACTATCCTGGAACCCAGCCACACCTCCTGGGAAATGCAAATCAAGCATTGTGTGATAAAAGAAATTTAAGAATTATATAATGTTCAAAATAAGGCAAGGGAAATTTATTGCTATTGCACAAGATTGCTAGAAGAAGAACTATAATAAGGAATATAAAGATGTTGAAATTTGATCTTCGAATGTGTGTTTGGAGTAAAGAGCGCATTGGCTTATGAAGCCAATATGCGTGTATTTATTAATGCTAAATTATGATTGGTCGATACAAACAAAGATCGTCTAAGCCACAATTGAGTGACGTATGATCGATCATTGATACATCGATCATTGATAGGAGAGATATAATAAGCTAGTAATTACAACACTCCCCTTGCTTGATATATCTCGATAAAATAAATAAATAAAAAATAAAAGAATAAAAATAAAGTGTTCAACTGTACATCACAAATGTCATCCATGAAGTACATTCACTGCAAATAATTATATATAAAATACTACTTGAGTAATAAGAATGACGTGATAAAGAATATAAAATTTTTAAAGAAATAATGTTAGTTATGTAAGCCCATTTTTGCGATCAACATTTCAAGTCTTGGTCGCGCAAGTGGCTTGGTTAATGCATCAGCGATCATTTCATCTGTCACCATGTAAACGATATCTATCACCTTTGATTCAACTTTCTCTCAAATAAAGTGGTGCTGAATATCGATATGCTTTGATCAAGCGTGATTAATTGGATTTTTGGCGAGGGCGATTGCTAATTGGTTGTCTTCAAATAAGGTTGTTGCACGATTCAGCAAATATCCTAGCTCATCCAATAGGGTGCGTAGCAAAATGGCTTCCTTCGTCGCATGAGCTAATGCCATATATTCTGCCTCAGTTGTTGATAGGGCAATGGTTGCTTGGCGTTTGCTTGACCAGCTGATGGCTCCTCCTGATAGGTTGAAAATATATCCCATAGTTGATTATCGTGTGTTAATGTCTCCTCCCCAGTTAGCATCGCTGAAACCAATCAGTCTTAGATCCTGATCGCGTTCAAGGCACAGCTTATAATTGGCTGTTCCTTTAATATATCTTAATAATCGTTTGAGGGCATGGTGATGTTCTTGCATTGGATTGGCTGAAAATTGACTGATGATGCTGACAGCAGTAGCTAGATCAGGTCTCATCCCAATCATCAGGTACATTATGCTGCCGATCATTTGTCTGAATAGACTTTGGTCTGCGGATTTTCCTCCTTCAGCTTTGAGTTGAATGGATGGATCAAGGGGTGTACTGATTGGCTTGGCATCCGTCATGTTAAACCTTGTAATGATTTGATTGGCGAAGTGGCTTTGATCAATTGTGATTGTGTGTGTTTTCCGATCGCGCATGACTCGAATACCCAAAAAATGTTTAATTTCACCACAGTCTATCATATCGAATGCATTGCTAAGTTCCACCTTGAATTTGTTCATCATTTCCATCGAATTAGCCAGAATTAGTAGATCGTCGACATATATAGCAATAATTATCAGCGATTGATATTGATCATCTTGTCTTCTCCTTAGATAAATGCTGTGATCCAATTATAGTCTTGTAAAATTTGATTGGCTGAGATATTTGTCGATCTTCTGATTCCACATACGAGATGATTGCTTTAGTCTATACAGTGATCGATTGAGCTTACACACAGCTCTCGGTGACAGCTCCGATTGGTCGATTCCTTCAGGTACCATCATGTAGATCTCTTCATTAAGATCGCCATTCAGGAATGCAGTTTTTACATCCATTTGGTGAATTTCTAAGTTTAGGGTTGCTCCGATCGATAAAAGTGCCCTGATCGACATGAATTTCGCCATAGGAGCAAATGTTTCATCATAATCAATTCCTTGCTATTGTAAATATCCCTTGGCCACTAATCTCGCTTTATACCTGGCAACCGATCCATCAGTGTTGAGTTTCTTTTTAAATACTCATCTGCATCCAATCGGCTTGCGTCCTGCAGGCACCTCAGGTACAATCATCCATGTGTCATTATTCTTAAGTGATTTAAGCTCTTGATTGATCACTTCCTCCCAAAACTTTGCATCAGGCAGAGAAATTGCCTCCTTGTAGGTTATTGGGTCATCGGTCGATTCAATTAAATTAGCTTCTGACATGCGATCTCGCCAAATTTGTAGAGCTTCAGTATCGATCAATTGTTCGATTGGCTCCCAGGTGTTGTCATCATCATCATAGCCTAGCCATTTAACCAGATATTGCCTTTTTTCATCAATCTCGCGTTCTCTGATAATCGCTTCAATGACATATTCTCGATCTTCTGGGTTGACGATTGTTGGGGATTTTAATATAATAGATTCATCAAATGTGACATTGCGGCTGATCTCTATCCTCCTATTGGTTGGATCCCAGAGCCTGTATGCCTTCTTTTCATCATGATAGCCAATCATTTTAAGCTTTTTAGATTGGGGTACCAGCTTCGACCTTTTTCCCTTGCGAATATGCATATACGCATCAGCCTATATGACACGCAAGTTACTGATATCAGGCTTGTGACCGTGCCATAATTCAAATGGTGAAGCACTCTCCTTATTGGCTCGCGTTGGCAATTGGTTGCATAAATATGTAGCACTTGCGGCAAGTTCTACCCAAAGTTCATCAGGTATGCTGGCAGTAATTTTAACTGCCCGGATTGACTCCATCAATGTCCGGTTATATCGTTCGGCTACACCATTTTGTTGCGGCATGTCCAGCATCATCATTTCGTGATGAATTCCATTTTTGATTAAAAATTCGCGCATCTCGGTATTTACATACTCTCCTCCTCCATCTGATCGGAAAATCTTGAGTTTTTGGCCCGATTGCATCTCGGCAAATGCCTTGAATGTCCGGAATCGATCAAATGTATCACTTTTGTTGTCAATAAAATATGTTGTGACATAGCGAGTGGCGTCATCGATGAAAGTTAATATATATTTTGCTCCATTGACTGATGGTGTGAGCATTGGCCCGCACAGATCTGTGTGCACCCTTCCGATAGGCTCCATCAATCAATTTTTCGCGTGTCCGAATGGCTTGCGGTACGACTTCGTGTATTTACACCCGATGCATATTTCGATTTGTCCAGTCGACAGCCGCGCATCTCCGAGCCCTGTGACAAATTTGTTGATTGATTGCAGAGTATTTCGGCCCGGATGGCCTAGTCAGTGATGCCATAATATATAGTCATCGATCTTGGAATCAGTGATGTTTGCAATCTTGGAATCGGCGATGTTTGCTTCTAGCTCTAGCTCTGATGTCGATAAATGAAATAGGTCACCATCGGCTTGTCCGATTTTAATTTCTTCGTGATCTGCGCCGATTTTAATTACTGATCCGTCGCTCTTGAAGGTTATGTCATTTCCATCACATGTCAACGCTCACACAGATATTAAATTTCTGGCGATCTCTGGTACATATAAGATGTCCCATAATTTCAGCTCGTCGTCGAGCTCAATTGTCCCAATGTGCGTTGCGCGTAATTTCTCATTCCCTGCACACGTGACCAAGCTGTCGTGCTCAGCCACCGTCTCGAAGAGCTCCAATTAGTTGAACATATGTTGCGTGGTGCCCGAATCGATGATAGCGCTGATTGCCAGATTTGCTTTGGCTCTCAGTTTAGCCTTTTCTTTTTCTGTTTTTACCTAATCATTGAATTTGTTGCATTGAAATATTCTGTGTTCTCCCTCACAGATGTAACATTTCTGAGGGTGTCCCCGAAAATTCCCGCCTCGATTGGCTCCGCGATCGCCGCCTTAGTCGCCTCTGTCATTATGACCTCCTCGATTGTTTCCGTTTTCGTTGTTGTAGCCTCGGCTTCGTCCGGTGCTTCTGCCTTGATTGTCACGACCGCCACCTCAGTAGCCGCCTCGGTCGCCGCCTCGGTATCCGCCTCGGTCGCCGCCTCGGTAGCCGCCTTAGTCTGTCACGTGGGCTTCATCACGCCTTTGCTTGTTATCTGGGTCGAACCTGATGCATGCAAGTTGTAAAGCCTCCAGCATTATCGGTATATTCTCCTGTGCAAGTATTAATTCCCAGTACCTGGGGCTTAGACCCTGGAGATATTGCGGTATAGCTTTTGTGTCAATCATATCTTCGATTTGCACCATAATCCGGTTGAATGCGTTATTATAATCTTCGATCGATCCTTTTTGCTTCATCATCGCAAGCTTATCGTGCATTTGTAACAATTGTTCCATTGGTGCGTATTTTTGCATCATAGCCTCTTTAAGCTCATTCTATGAATTAAATTCTCCCAATGTGTTTACGTGCCTCCGTAACCACATTCTAGCATTGCCTGTAATTTTACTGATCGCTATGTTGACTTCCTCCTTTTATACTGATAGATTGGTGCTGGTGATAAATTGCTCTATGGCATCAAAGTAATCAAACAATCTGGGTGTGCCACCTGATCCATCGAATTTGTTGATCGATCTCAGGTACTCCTTTGCCAGATCATTAAGCTTTGTTGATGTTGTTGGTGATGGTGATGGTGATTGTCTTTATGGCGTGTTGCCTTCTGTAGCTGCGTTCTAATTGGTTGGCACGCTAGGTGATGTGATTGTTTTGTCGATTTTTGCCATCAATTCGCCCATTAGAGTTGCAAGCATGTCTAATTTATCTTCCTGATTTCTGATCATTGTAGCCATCTGTTCCTATCGATCGAGGCTAAATGCGATATTACTCTGATGGTTGCTATCCAATCCATCGTCGTCGTCAAGGGTTTGATATCTGTTGTCTATTTTTGATTTAGACTGCAATCTTGTTGATCTTGTTGCCGATGACGATGATGCGTATAGGTTGTCTATTTCGTTGTATCGCGTCGTTAAATGCTATGTCATTACGTGTTATTTATCACGTTGCTTTATCATGGTGTCGTTTGTCGCATTGTTTATCGCTTTGTTTGATACGTTGTTTATGATTTTAAATAAACACTTACAGTAATTGCAGTTGTAATTGCGTAGATGCTATGATTGCGTAGATCTCAGGTTGTCAAGCTGCAATTCAAGCGGCTCGGGGCTCATAACCTGTTGAAATTTGATCTTCGAATGTGTGTTTGGAGTAAAGAGCACATTGGCTTATGAAGCCAATATACGTGTATTTATTAATGCTAAATTATGATTGGTCGATACAAACAAAGATCGTCTAAGCCACAATTGAGTAATGTATGATCGATCATTGATGCATCGATCATTGATAGAAGAGATATAATAAGCTAGTAATTACAATAAAAGAAACTAAAAAATTGAAGATTGGTGACCAGGTCTTACTATATCGGAATATAGTAAAGTCTTCATGGTCAGCAAAATTGGACCCGAAATAGGAAGAACTATACTATATCACGAGTATAAAAGGAACTATATATCAGTTACAAAAAATGACAGGAACAATTTTACCTTATACTGTTCACCGAAACTGCCTTAAGAAATACCATACCCTGCTGGAACAACTTCCATGAAGTCCGAGTCAGTCTGATCAAGGCATATTGACATATAGAACCCCTGGAGGATCTTTGTAAAGGGGTTTCTGGTAAACCACCTTTAAGGAAGCATCTGATGATACTAATCTGCATTGGACTTAGGAATCTCTGAGTATGTCGCAAGGTTTCTAAGGTATTGAAAGTACTTTGTTTCTTTTATATAAATATTAATTGGGATTTCAGACTTATAGTCTTTCTTAGCACTCTTGATGTGTGAAGAAGGGGGTGAGATCTTTAGCTCTCAAAAGGATCTTGAGTGTGCACTGCTATTGAACTAAAGTTTATTTAAATGAAAACTGAGGGGGTATTTATATAAGAAATCAGATAGTACTGCTATAAAGGTAGCTGCCTAAGATAGTACTTCTAATAGTGGTAATACTTCAAAAAGGAATACTGAAATAAGTAATACAGTTAAAGATAATACTGTAAAAAGTAATAATCAAAAAGGAAATTACTAGAGATAGTAATTTGAGAAAGGAAATACTATATAAAGTATTTCTGAAAAGAGTAATGCTAAGATAAGTAATATAGAAAAAGAAAATGCTTCAATAAGTAATACTACTAAAGGTATTTCTGAATACAGTAATACTATATAAGGAATTTCCTAAAACAGAATTTCCTCATTGAGTAATTCCTCAATTGACAATGCCCTATTTGGCTATACCTCATTCAGTATTTCTAATTCGGGAACTACCATATCAGGTAATTCTATTTCAGGTACTTCTTCAAGGGGGAATTCCTCTTCTGTCTTGGATTAACTAGATGTTTCAGAGTCTTCTCTGTTCAAGAAGTTAGAGATGATGTAGGTACTGTCTCGAGGGTATTTCTCCTTCATGACTTCTAGTATTCTGTTCAATTGTTCTTCTGGAATTCTATCCTATTTTCTGAGTGAGAGTGTTCCGATCTGGTTGATTACTTGTGGCCATCGTTTGAAGAAGTGGAATATTCTTCTTTCTCTTTCAAATTCGATGTCTGTTAATCCTATTTGGTTCTTGGCTTCGATGAGGTTGGGTACTAACATATTGTCAGTAGTAGTAAATAAGGTATAACCCATTTAGTAGTAAGCCTGATATTGTTTAAAGATATTGAATGTTTTGAATATGTTGATATTGTCTCATGAATATCATACTATGTCATCATTATCTTCCAACATGACTTCTACATGTACTCGATCGGTTTCATAGTGTTGTTGACTGATTGCTTCATCAATTAAGGTTTCTACTTCATCTATATTCAGAGGTAGAGGTTCTTGATGATGTGCAGTGTTGTGGCGGTTATCTCCATTGTATAGGATAACTCTGAGTCTGGTTGTGATCCTGATGGCAGGCATAGTTGTTTATTATATTTCTATAAGTGTTTTGTTGCTGCTTTATATATATATCACTCTTACAACTCTTCCCCCTTTGAAAAAATAGCATCCATGCTATTTCTGTAGGGACTTGTGATATTTTTCCAGTGCTTCATCTGCATTTATCAGATTGCTAAGTAGTTCCCATATTGCATCATGTAAGGGGTATCCTTTCCACTTGATTAGGTATTACAGTGTCAATCTGTTGCCTTATTTGGTAATCCATTGATCTAAGATTTCTTCTACTTCGAATTCTTCTGTGTCATTGACCAAAATTGGTGTGGGTGGTATGACTTGTCTATCTGGAAATAGATCATCATTATTTGGTGTATAACGTTTCAGTAATGATATGTGAAACATGAGGTGCATCTTCATTGTTAGTGGTAACTCCAGTTTGTAAGCAACAGCTGATATTTTTACAATAATCTTGAATGGTCCAAGAAACTTATTCTGAAGTTTCTTTAAAGGTTGATTAGATAATTATTGCAATGTAATATGTTTTGAGGACAGTAAGACTATTTTGTCTATCTCAAATAATTCTTCATGCCTTTTTTCATTTGCATATCTTATCTATTGTAATTGTGCTTCGTGAATTGCATCTTATGCTTTGGTCAGCAGATTGGTTATTCATGTGGTGAAATTATCAACAGCTTGTACTATTGATTCAACCTTTTCTAGTAACAGAGTTGCTGGTGTCAGTGGGTGATAGCCATAGTTTAGGAAGAATGGCGATAGTTTCATTGACTTTTGCTGAGTATTATTGCATGCGAATTCAGTAGCAGTTAAGTATTCATCCCAATCATTCTGTCAATAGTTGACGTAAGTTCTAAGCATTTGTTCCAATGTTTGGTTCATGCATTCTGTTTATCCATCAGTCTGTGGGTGAAATGTGGTTAAGAGTGCTATTTTTATTCCTAGTGTTTTGAATAGTGATTGCCAAAAGTTGCTTGTAAACTTTAGATCTCAGTTATAGATAATAATTTGTGGTAATCTATATAGGTGAAAAATATTGTCGAAAAATATTTTTGCTACTTCTGGTGCAGTATCAGTTGCTTGTAATGAAGTAAGTTTGTTTACTGAGTCGATCGATGAAGATGGTTATTGTATCTTTCCCAAATGTTGTTTTTAGTAGTTGGACAATGAAATCCATACTGATCTGTTCCCATTTTTCAGCAGGTATAGGTAGTGGTTATAATAGTCCAGCAGGTGATTGTCTGAGTGTTTTGTTACGTTGATAAGTATCGCAAGAGGCTATGAAGCTCTTGGTACTTGTAAATATTTTTGGCCAGTAAAAGTTTCTGGTGAGTGCTTCATAAGTTTTATCAAATCCGAAGTGGCCTGCTAAGGGTATATCATGGTATTCTTATAGAATCTTGACACAAAGGTTTGACAGTATGAAGAGTCGATCTTTATAATAGAGGTTGTTATTTTGAATCTTGAATTTGTTTGTTGTATCTAGTTTGGTATTGAGTTCTTTTATGATTTTCTATACTTCTTTATCTATCTGAACTCCTTCTTGAATTTTTTGTATCCAGTTGTCTGTGATTTTGATAATGGCTTTGATTTGTTCATCCTTCTGTTGTTGTCAGAATAATACATCTACTATAACATTAAGCTTTTTGGGTTTGTAGATTATTTCAAAGTGATAGTTGTTGAGGTGATCCATCTATTGCACTTGTCGGGTGGAGAGGGTCAGCTGTTTGTTCAGGTATTTGAGTGATTCATAATCTGTATAGATCAGGAATTTGTTACCTATTAGGTAGTATCTCCAAGCTTGTATTGCATCAATTATTGCGAGTAACTCCTTTTCGTGAACAGAGTAATTTCTTTCTGCGGATAACATTTTTCTTGAATGGTAGGTGATAGGTTAGTCTTCTTGTGAAAGTACAGCTCCAATTGCATAATTAGAGACATTGGTAGTTACTATAAATTGTAGGTTCTGATCTGAGCTTTTAAGGATAGGTGTAGTTGTTAACTTTTCTTTTAAAGTTTCAAAGGCTATGTCATAGTTGTCATTCCATTCTTGAATAACATTTGTGCCTGTAACTGTCAAATCATGTAGGCATGCTACAATTCCTATGTAATTCTTGATAAACCTTTGGTAGTATTCTGCCAGTCCTAGGAAGGATTGCATTTCCTTGATCATTGTTGGTTTTTCCCATTTCTTGATTGCCTCGATTTTTGCAGAGTCAACTAGAATGTCTTGTTCATTGATTCAGTATCCAAGATATGCAACTTCTTTTTGTAAGAAGTTACATTTGCTGAGTTTGGCATACAACTGATGTTTCTTTAATATTTCTAGTACTTGGCAGAGATGTTGTAAGTATTCATCTTTTGTCTTAATATAGATCAGTATGTCATTAATATAGATAACTACAAATTCATCCAGTAGTGGTCTGAATATGTCATTCATCAGTCTTTGAAATGTTGCAGGTGCATTTGTCAGTCCAAAAGGCATGACTTTCCATTCGTAATGTCCATATCGAGTTCTAAATGCTGTTTTCAGAATGTCTTCTTTGGCAATGCAGATCTAATGATATCCTGATCGTAAATTGATTACTGAGAATATAGTTGCTCCTTTGAGTCAGTCGAATAATTCCATGATGTTAGGTAATGCATATCAGTTCTTGATAGTTATATCGTTAAGTTATCGATAGTCAATATATATTCTAATTCCATCCTTCTTCTTGACAAATATAATAGATGCTCCAAAAGGTGATGTACTAGGTTGAATAGATCCTCATTCAATTAATTCTTCTAGAGTCTTTTTGAGTTCTTGTAACTCTGGTCTAGATAATTGATAAATTTTCTTAAATGGTGGTTCTGCACCAGGTATTAAGTCAATTTGGTGATCAATACTTCATTTTGGTAGTAGTCCTTCTGGTAAGTTTATAGGGAATTGGTCTGCGAACTCAGTGATAAGTGGTTGTAAAGATATGTCTAGGCTATTAATGTCTATGTCAGTTTCAGTGGTTATTTTAGCAATGTTCTTTTCTATAATAATGCAGTAGTAAACTATGTAATCTTTTTCGAGGTATTAGTAGAATTTTTTAGCTGAGTAGAGTCAGATCTTGCTGTTTCTTGATTTGGAGATCAATTTGATGTCCTTGTTTTGATAAGTAAACTCCATAGTTCTGCTTGGCCAGTCGATGTTAGGATTCTTCTAATCTAGCCAACTTTTTCCGAATACTATACTTAGTCTGGGCATGCCTATGATTTCAAAGTTCAGTACATCCTGATATGATTCAATTGAGATTGGAAGATTCTTAGTGGTATGGGTGACTTGTTGGGTTCCTCCATCAGTAACTTCTACAATCATTGCTGCTTTACGGGGTAACTTAATTACTTTGAGTTGATTGGCCAGCTGTTTGCTAATAAAATTGCATATTGCTCCACTGTCGATTAGTACATTGACTGTTTTGTTCTTCATTGTTCCTTTATAGAAAAGAAGTTCTATCTTTTTCCTGAGTAATGATAAGGTTCTATATTCTACTTTTTCTTCTGTATCTTCTACTTTTATTTCTTCAATAAACTACATGTCTGTTATATCTTCGATTGACCAATCCATTTTCTTCTCCTTGGTTGGTAATTTTATAGCTTTGCATGCCTGTTTTGCTTCTTCTTCTTCTTTTGCTAATTGTTGGATTTGTGGTTTCTTGCTTTCTTCAATATAACTCTAGCATTTCCAGGTATTGTCTGCACAGTAGGTTCTGTTTCCATGAGGACAGCATCTATATGGTACTATTCCTTATGCCATTTTCAGATACCAACATTCATCTTTGGTAAGTGTAGGTTTTTTTTTGTCTGTCAATCCAAATCTTTCTACAGCACATTCAGTTTTTGGAAGTTGTTCTATGACTTTGGCTATTACTGAGTTGTCCAGTTTGATGAATACGAATTGTGCTAGCTTGGCTCCTTTAGTGACTTGGTATTTGCAGTGAGCTGATAAGTTATGAACTGCAAGTATAATTTTGCCAGTATAGTCTGCATCAATAACTCCTGCTTTGATTAAGATTCCTTCCTTGATTTTGCTACTTTTATCCAGGATTTGTATATAAGTTCTAGTTGGTGGCTTTAGGGTGATTCCTGTCTTGATCAGAAAAATTGATCCTGGTGGAATTAGTACATCTTTGTTTATATGGATATCATATCCTGCAGAGTTTGCTGTTCCTTTAGTAGGTATTATAGCATCTGGGTACTTCTTTTCGACTAGGAAGTTGGTTTTGTTATTGGTTTCTTGTATTATGTATAGTTGTTCATCTTCTGATGATTCTTTCAGTTCTTCTTCTTCATCTTCTTGCCTTCCTTCTTCAATATCAGCCAGTTCTTGCTAAGTGCCATTGTAGGCTAGGTCATATCCTTTGCCATTGATAGTGGATGAGTCATGGATAGTCCAAAGATCTTGTGGGTAGATTTCGTCCCAATATACTCCTTGTTCGTATCTTCTCTTATCTTCCCAGAACTTTCCTTTGCTAATGTATTGATAGCTTCTCCAGAAAATATTGTAAATTTCTCCAGTGTTATTGGCATAAGGGTGTGGGTTCTTGCTATGGTAGAGTCTATTATTCATTGATGGTATCTATCAGCATCTTGGTTGTGGTTTTATTCTTTAATCTTTCTTTTTGATAATGAGGAAGTCTTCTACTTTGGTTTCATCTGGTATGAGGTGAGTTGTTGAACAGTTGCACATATGTTCTGTACAATAGATGCGTTGATCGCAGAATGGGCATCTTGTTTACACCATGTTTCAACTGATAAGGGTGATTTGTTCTTGCTCATTCAACTTGTGATATCCTCGGCCATATTTTTCTTCAATTACGTATAGTCGGCTGATATCTCTAGGATCCATTTCTTCTTCAGCAGTCATGCTTTTGCTTGCACCCTTGATTTCTTCTTTCTTCATGATCTTTTCTCCTGAAATTGTGTAAGTACTTCTATACTTAGGTGCGATATGTCCACATCTTCCACAATTGAAGCAAGTCTTTGTTTTCTTCTAGTCATCCTTGTTTTCATCCTTCTTGAAATTGTTTTGCCATATCGAGTTATTGTTGTAGTTTCCTCATCCTCCTTTGAATCCTCCTCGAGGTTTGAATCCTCCTCAATGGTAAGTATTGGTTGTTAGTTTGCTACTTGAGCTAGAGTTATGATTCTTGTTTTCTATTCATGTTGTTGTGCCGATAGAATTATATGTACTAATTTGATAACTATGCCAAAACACTATTGTTCATGAGCACATGAGCTCCCTCTCTCCTTAATATGAGTTTCCAGCTACTGCGGAAGGGTCTTGAATAAGGTGTTGGCTTGTGCACTACAAGTGACGTAATTGTCATCATCGTAAGGTATTCCAATGATGATGAGATCAGCATTGATTTCTATGGTAAAAGTGTAAGAGTGATAGATATAAAAGCAGCAACAAACACTTGCAGAAACATAACAAACAATCATGCCCCAATTCAACAATGACGAATACCTCCGTAGCCGAGTCATTGAAGCATACCAAGCCTTAGAAGACCCTCCATCTGAACTACTACCTGAGGAAGGATCTGCCCTATGAAGGACTTAAATAATAATGAAAAACATCGACATTGCTCAGAAATGACAAATACAAAATGAATTTCAGGCCTACTATAAGATCGCTAGGATTTGGGAAGAAGATCTCGAACATGTATGGGACCAACGACATGCAGAAGCATGCAAACGAGCACTACATCAAGGGATTCCCCTCCAATCTCAAAGGATTGCCCTCCAGATTTATGGACTCTTCCAATTCCGACCAGCCGCCTTGAAAAGACTTACCAGAATTGAACCATCCACATTTCACCAACTGTTTCAAATTGCCTTTGAAGAACTTAAAGAAGAAATCCATGTAATATAAAGAGATTTCGACCAATTGGAACAGTTCCTTGATTTGTGAAACCTTTTAACCATCTTAAATCTTTTAACCATCTTAAATCTTTAACCATCTTAAATCCATAACTTATATAACTCGTTATATCATATAAATTCATAATTAGTTTATATTTTGAATAGTCAATAGTTTTTCGAGTAGTAACCTGGGCAGCTACCCATATAGCACCTCGAGAAATTGTATAAATATCCCTCAAATCTTTATTTAATAAAACTTCAGTTCAATAGCAGTGCACACTCAAGATCCCTTTGAGAGCTAAAGATCTCACCCCCCTTCTACACACATCAAGAGCACTAAAAGACTATAAGTCTGAAATTCACAATTAATAATCTTATAAAGAAACAAAGTACTTTCGATACCTTAGAAACCTTGCGACGTACTCAGAGATTCCTAAGTCCAACGCAGATTAGTATCATCAAATGCTTCCTCACAGGCAGTTTATGAGAAACCCCTTTACAAAAAGCTTCAAAGGTTTTGCTTCCTTCAGTATTGAATCTTACTGTGGCTAGTCGTTTCTTTGCTTTGGCGATATGTGTACTACTGCAGAATTTGTCAATCAGTAAGGATCTAAGACCTTGTTGGACAGAGATATTTAGATATCTTGATTGGGCCAGTTCAGCTACTTAAGCTGCTACCAAAGTTGTATCTTGCCAGGTCAAAGGTTTTCTAGGTAGATTTTGCCACCAGATTGCTGCCAATTTTCTAAGAAATCCAGTAATTTTGTTGACCTGTGCATATAACTTGGCATATACTTGTTCAGGTGTATGATTGATGTTATTGGTAAGTCTGTCATCTGGTACTCGATCATCATTCCAGCTATTGGCATTGTAATTGGCTTCAATAGCTAATATAAATGTGGCAACTTCTTTGGCTTCTCCATCAAAGAGTTGTAGGTTGACTGCTTTGGTTGTCTGACTGAGTTGTGCTACTTGTTCTACAAGTGCAGTTAAGGCTGCTACTTGTGCAGTTAATGCAATGATTGCGGCATCAGCTATTATATCAGTGAATGTAGTTAGTGTGAGTGGTGGTGATGTAGGAAGTTTATTTTCTCTTCTATCAGTTTGTTGGATGTATTCTCTTACTTCGTGATCAAATATTTTATCTTCTGAGTCAAGGTCTTCTGATTCTTCAAGTATGTCTGCTTTGAGTGTAATTCTTCAAATGGTTGTATTAGTGTCTTCAATGAATACAGTATTGGCATTATGATAGACAGTTGTATCTGGTTCATGTATATCACTTATGTTAGTTGCTTCTCTAAATGTTGGTCTGCTTGGTTCAGATGTATGTCAGAATATAGATGTTGTAAGGTTAATAGGGTTCTCTATAGATAGTAGTATGATAGGTACAGTTGATCCTAATGATGTTGTTTCAGCAAATCATGTGAGGTCTTCTGCTACTAATTTCTCAAATAATCTGTTTGCAATTCGGTAGTAAACAGTACCTCAGTGTATTGAGTAATCAAATTGCAAGTTGGTAATCTACTCTTTGATAACTTGACAATTATTATATCCTTGTACGATAGTTGTAAGGTTGGTGAATTGGTATTCAGCTCGTGTGATAGAAACAATGTCACAATTGCCTTTAATGTTTTTGTAGAGGAAATCTTGAAATGCTTTGAAGTAGGCTTCAGTTGTAAGAGAGTTTTCGAATTCTTCTAAAAGTTCATTGTAAAGTTTAAGGTATGTTTTGCCTTATAGACAAGCTACTCCTCTATTAAATCCTCCATTTGCTGCTATAGCGGCTATTGTGGCATCATATGCAATTTTGGCAGGTCCTTGTAAAACTGCTTCTAGGACGTTTACTTTTGCAACATTGTTGAACTGTCAGATTGCGTTATAGATCTGCAAATCTTCGATGAACTTGATTATTGATTCAGCTGGTACGTAACCAGTGAAGGTCGGTGGTCTTTCTGTCATTTTGTATGTGTTGTTTTCTGGTTCGTCATCTGTTTCGTCATTGGATGATTCATAAAATAATGCCTATAGGTTATCACCAAAATTGATGGCTGATTCGTCATCTGATGATAACCCATTGTGTACTGTAAGGGAGGCTATGGATTCTCTTGTCTCACTATAATCGCCATCTGAAGGGTCAGGTGTAATAAATTCTTCTTCCTCGGAGCCGGAGCTGTTTGGTGATCTTCTTCATATAAAAAGCAGGGGTGTCCTTTGGTGATCTGTTTTGAATGATGCTGTCTTCCGCTATGGGTGTGCTGTCATTGCTTGAAGAGGTAGTTCGGTCCTGCTTGAATGAGGATGTGAGAGTCAGTCTTTCAATAACTCTCCTGCCAGTCAGCACCAAGATGTGGCAAATGTACTAATAACTGGTCGTTCATTCATTGAGAATGCTCAGAGTATCAGACGCGATATCTCCCTTTGTGTATCCTTACTACAGCTTCATGCTGTACTCTTTAGGCTTTACTATGACTGATATTGAGATATTCCAAGACTCTGTATAAACTGATTTTATTTAGATAGAAATAGAGGGAGTATTTATATAAATTGAAAGACTAAAGAACAACTAATAGAGACTTCGCTATGAAATATAATCCAATCGTTGCAAAGAATATGAAGTGACTCTTTTGCCAATAAAATAGGTGTTATGCCAATAAAATAGGCATCATGCCAATAAAATGGGCATCATGCCAATAAAATAGGCATCATGCCAAAAATAGGAAGGGGACAAAGTGTTACAATAACTTTCTAAATCAAGCATAGTACAAAATTCGTGAAAATCAGTCAAGTTGGGAGTCGGCTGTCACAATATATACTTTATTCAACTAATTATATATTTCTTGCTAGTTATACTTATTATACACCTTCTTAAGATACTACTATATTACTCACTAAGACCTCTAAAATATATTTTCTATACTTACTCTATTTTAAAGTATTATATTATTAATATATTTTAGTCTATAACAATATATAATTTAAAATTATACATTTAGTCTTACTATAATATCTATAATAATAAACTAATATAGATACTATCAATATGATGAACTATTATCAAATGGTTAGAAGTCTAATGTTCTGAATAACAGAAACAAGACTTGATATTATAACAAAATACTAACTTAAGACTACTGATTTATTAAAGTAAAATTACTAAGGGTATTTATATAAGATGAGGGAGTGCTATACGAGTAGCTTCCCAGGAACTCTCAATACATTTGATTGGATAGAATATAAGGTATGGCTAACTAATGTAGTCACCACCATTTATGGGCTATTAATTCTACAAGTGATGGCAATCCTGCAGATCACATCAGGAAACTATTTTCAGTTCATAGTCTATGACTAGCATCTGTGCTTGTAGGCTGTTTGCAGGTTGTTTGCAGGCTGTTCTAGCCAGTTCATAGTTTACAATATTGTTCTAGAGGTGTTCATGGTTCATGATATTGTTCTAGTGGAGTTCTAAAGTAGTTCACAGCTGTTTGCCAATAATAGTTCATAGTCTATAACTAGCATCTGTGTCTATGGCTATTTTGTTCATAACTCTTAGTAAAATATTTTGCAGCTCTTAGTAAAATAGTTTATAGATTAATTAACCATTTTTCTGATGCATGTGATTGGTACAAAATTTTCGTCACAATCAATATAATTATATAAACTCGCAAGGCAGTGTTGACAAATCCAAAATAAATATATACACGGGATTGTGGATTGATGTTTCAAGTGTGTCTACAATGCCTGTTCGGATACCTAGGCCCAACCCTTTCTCGTGAATCACCAACGCCCATCTATACAGCAACTCGGCCTCGTTGTCTCCTAAAGAAATATGCCATTTTGCTTATTGATGCCGCCGTGGACTGGCACTTGGTATTCAGTAACGCCTGCGTTCCACCTTACGCAAAAGTTCTTTGCCGATGGAATTATCT
>RBNK01000134.1:0-38332 GCA_003990785.1 Endogone sp. FLAS-F59071 | reverse complement strand
TTGTGTTTGTTGTTTCTGAGCAATATCGATATTTTTCATTATTATTTGAGTCCTTCGTAAGGCAGATCCTTCCTCAGGTAGTAGTCCGGATGGAGGATCTTCTAAGGCTCGATATGCTTCAATAACTTAGCTTCGGAGGTATTCGTCATTGTTGAATCGGGGCATGGTTGTCTGTTATGTTTCTGCAAGTGTTTGTTGCTGCTTTTATATCTATCACTCTTACACTAACATGGATTAGTATCATCAGATACTTCCTCACAGGTGGTTTAGAAGAAACCTCTTTATACTCAGTTTTCACTTGAATAAACCTCAGTTCAATAGCAGTATATACTCAAGATCTCTTTGAAAGCTAAAGATCTCACCTCCTTTCTATACATATTAAGAGTACTAAAAGACTATAAGTCTGAAATTTATAATTAATAATTTTACAAAGAAACAAAGTATTTTTGATACCTTAGAAATCTTATAATGCACTTGGAGATTCTTAAGTCTAATGTGAATTAGTATTATCAGATGCTTTCTTAAAAGTAGTTCTATAGAAATCTCCTTATAAACAGTATCACTAAATAGTTTAAAAGTTACTAAATTAGATATACTTTATAACTCAGATAAGAGAATTGTTAAGAACTAATAGAATAAGAATCTATAAAACATTTAGTTATATCAACCTGAGAAAAACATATAGCTAGAAGAACCTTTAATATATTTTAACATTAGCCTTTAGTATTGAAATACTTTAACAACTTAATATTATATTAATAGAAAAACTTACAAAATATAGAAGAGACATTATTACTCTATCTTTTAGAGAAATATTTAGTAAATAATAACTATCTAGAAGTAGAAACCAATACTTCTATATCTGGATCAGATACTAAAGAAGATAAAGATAGTACTAATTTTATAAGTACTACTGATCTCATAGGTACTACTAATCTTATAGGTACTACTAATCTTATAGGTACTACTGATCTTATAGATACTGTCAACACTATAGGCAGTATCAATAATATATTTACTATCTATATTGAAAACTTATTTAATAGTGAATGAAATTTCTAAATCAATTATATTAGTATAATTAATAGTATTCCAAGTAGTAACCTGAGCAGCTACCTATATAGTATTTTAAGAATTTGTATAAATATTCCTCAAATTCTTTATTTACTTCTATAGCTATATATACTCAAGATTCTTTGAGAGCTAAAGATCTCACCCTCTTATATATATTTATCAGAGTGTTAAGACTTCAAGTCTGAAATTCAACTAATAGTCTTATAAAGAAACAAAATACTTTACAATACCTTAGAACCTTGTGATAACCTCAGAGTTCTTTCTAAGTCCAATGCAGATTAGTATTATCAGATGCTTCCTCACAGGTGATTCTAGAAGAACCCCCTTACAAATTCTCTCTTTATTTAAGTATTCTTGAATAGCTTTGGTGTTGGATACTTTGAAAACATACAGAGTGATTTTCTCGCCTTGCTCTTGTTTCAAAATACTTTGGATTTGATGTAAACTAATTTCATAATATATTTTTATATAGGGATAATCCTATCTATATACATAATGTAAAGCACTCAAACTATTATTAGTTAGCAAATTCCTTCGACGTTTGTCAGTTGGTCCCACAAGAAATGTATAAAATAGTAAAAAGCACCAAAGACCATTACTTAGTTGGCAGTTGAAATATGATTCCTGAGAATCACACATCTTTACCACCAAATAATGTGACATAACAGATGTCTTTTATGAATCACTACATGTGTACATATTCTGTTGACTACTTAAGCAGAAAATACAGGTGGTGTTACAATTGTGTTATTTCGATTGGAGGGCTCTTTTCTTCCGAGGAGTCGACAAACATGCCATTAATTGTTCGTTTTGTTCCCTCGGTTCCATCTTCTCATGAGTTCGCTTGCGGAGCCCGGCTTCTGAAAAAGATATAGCCATTTGCTCCTTTGGCAAGAGAGCCTTTATAGTCTCGCAAACCACAGCCTATAATGAAGACACATCAATGTATACAGTAAAGAACAACACATAGGATGAGAAATATAAATCTTACTTTCGCGTTGAGAACAGCTGCAAGTATTATAAGAATCACCGGGAATTTCTCTGGCACGTTGGGCACTTCCATTAGCTCACTGCGACGGGCCCGGAAAATATATCCTCTTGGATTATCGACATACATCATCGTCATCATAAGACCTTGAATATAAAGGAACGATGAGCACTTAATGCAATTTCGCAGAAAGTGTAAGATAAAGTACATACCCGAGTGAACAATTCCAACTGTCTGCATCCTCTTACAACTCTCTTTATCCCAATTTGCTTTCTGCATCAATTTCCGCAACATGTTACTTAGCATTTTTGGGAGCTTGAGACCGGCTTCTCGAAGGAACTTGGTGCCATAGTTGTCTACCCACAGCCGCGATGCCTCACCAGCCCCATATTCGCATTTGTCGTTATTCCCGGTTGATCTTAAGATCCAATCGCCTCTGCGACCAATTTTGCGTTTTTCCCCCATCTGCCTATGCTCATTTTTTCGTGACGCGACTGCCGTGCTAGTACTCTCACCTCTTGATCATTATTGATATGAAGTTCAGTTAGATTCAGAGCACATAACTGGACAAGTTCCGGGAAAATAGTTACCTGACTATCGACACCGCCACCATATCCCCAAAGCACTGATCTACAATGACATTCCAAACATGACAATTAAACCAATTCTCCAAATTGGTATCGTCGAGTTTCCGGCTCTCAATTTCTCGCACCCTATGAAGGTAATTTTTAATAGTAAAGCTATCAGTTAAATAGTCCATTTACAATAGTATCAATAAAGCCATCAACGAGCCAACTCTTACAATGCATGCACAGCAAAAAGAATGTAGTCAATGTCATGATACTTCTCCACGTCATATTCCTTTCCTTGAAATGTTTCCTTTATTATTTCTCTAATAGCCTTAAGATCGGTCTGCGTGGCAAAGGACAATCTGATGATTCTGTAGCGCAATGAAATAATTTTTGCTAACAAATGTAAAGCAACTACATATTATTACCTTCCCCACAAACTTGTTCAGGCATTCGATGACAGGGTCACCAAGCTTTGGAAATGGTGGTGTTGGCGCACTCTCGATCTCATCTAGTTCTGTGTCGCTAAAATGCTCGCGAATTGCCATATCATCGATGTCTACAATAAACGAATGCAATGCACTAAAATAAAAAGTATTAGGATGGTAGTACTTTAGTAAGCAATTAACAAGCCACGTAAATATTCACCATTCGTGACCGAATTTCTTCGTCAATTTGTATATTTCTTCCTCAACGTATCTACCAGTTGATAACTTCCACATTCTCTCCTTCTTCATGGCTTTAAATTTCGCATTGATTTCTTGCCAATGTTCATCTTCAAGATGCAGATACATCTAGATAAACGACAAAGAGGATTAAGTGACTTGTCTCAGTCAAAGCTTGCTCTTTTGTCCTGATGAATCCTCGCTCTAATAAAGAACACATTGTATAACAAGGATTTGTAGTTGTGGCCATAGTTTCAAATTGAATATCAGAATTTGATGACAATAATCACATACCTTGACCTGAACGGCGTCCGCCTTGATCGAAGTATTGCTCACAAGGAACGGATTTGATGAATCTTCGCGTGCAGTGCGTGATGTCAAGTTCTCAGATTCTTCTTCGTCCCGTTCCTCCTCATAGCCGCTCTCGTTCTCCATGCCATCGTTTACTAAGTCAAAATTATCTTCCTATATGTGCCAAAAATGGACAAGGAGAATAAGTATAATTGATCGACACTAGTTAAATATCAACTCATTTTAAAACATACCAGAATATCACTGTCGCTGACCAACATTTCTTTTGGCTGAACGTTGTGAGGTTCACGGTTTAATTGCTTTCTGGCTGACGCTCTCTTCGCATTAACAACAGTCTCGCATGGAGAAAGACTGCCACCATCACTTTTAGTATCACTGGAATCGGACAACTCATCCTCATCAACTTCCTTATCTCTCGACTAATATTAAAATAAGAAATTGCATTCGATTTTGAATTACATACAACTGTGAGTTTTGATAACATAACCATCAATCTCTCCTTTTTTGGTCGATATTTTTAACATTCCACTTTACCTTTTGAGTTGCGACTGTTTCCATGCGCTGATCCTCGAAGAGCTGATTCCCGATGAATTCAGTCTCTTTTAAGTAAGTCAGAAGCGTTTTTTTGCGACGGTTGCTCGCAATTTGCATCTGTCATACGTCGATACTTTAATCACATTGAAACTAACGAGAACCATCAACTCAATAATATTTTGCAGCCTACCCTCATTCGCCGCTCTATAACAGGAGTCCAGTCGGGCCGGTCTTTGACCACCTGATTACGAACAAGAAAATTCATGTTACAATTGGGATATCCACGTAAGATAAGAATAATTTTGTAATGAAAAATACGCAATGGCGGGGCTGAGGATGACACCTATACCACAGTTCAGAATGAAAACTGACTGAGGCTTCCACCACCATCACTTGGGCGAGGATGACACCTATACCCGTAGTTCAGAATGAAAACTGACTCGGATGCCCTAAACAAGCAGGACCACGAAAAGTCAAGACAAAACACATTCCTTGGCGATGCCCAATAGCTTCGCAGAGGAGAGGAAACGATGTGTCCATGCTCCACTTAGTGCCGAAAAGTCACTAGTATTTGGGGGCGATCCAGCTACGAAGTCAATATTTAAACGAATAAAGTCCTTCAAAGATGGAACATCTTTTTCCTCTAATGCTTTTGCAAAGTACGACGTAATGGCTAAAAAAAAGGAGGGGTTGTCAGGTAGACAGATATAGGAAACAGTATATTTTTCAGAAAAGTACTGACTTTTGTAACCATACGGATACTCATCCATTCTGTTTTTCGGTTGAATGGAAAGAAATGTAAGTTGAATCAGATGCCTGGGAGATAATAACTGACCACAGATTGTTGATATCCGAGGTTTAAATATTCAGGCTCGGGAAACTTGCCTGCGTGACTCTGAAGCACCGGTGCCTCGGACATCTCTCGCATCCTGAAAGATTGCAGATACCATTAGATGGTGGATGGATAACATGGATGACAGTAAAGTGAACAACAGGCATTTAATAGTCAAGTTAGAGCTTCAAAAACAAGAATACTATACCTCGTCTTTCTTGCTCGCGGCCATAGAGACCTTTGACGTCTCGAGACGCTCCTCAGACATGAACTGAGAGAAACATAGCAAAGTCGTCAGTGTTCGAAGGACACGCTCTTCTCACAGTTTTTTCAAAAAAGAGGTATATACCGAAAGTTGGTGAGACTTGACGCGTCCGAGAGAAAGATTCTGTTTTTTTTACGTGTCACGTCATTTGTGGCTTTGCGCAAACAATTCACGAAGACAGTGGATTTTGTCTTTGCACGGACAGCGATACTCCTGATAATCGGGTATCGATTTGATGGTCGTATTGTCAAGGACAGTGGATTCTGCACCATTGGCCGTGCCGTGCGAGGAGAAACTAGTATATTCCTTCTCGGTGCATACGAAGATAGTGGATTCTGTCTTTGCACGGACAGTGACAGAAGTGATTTGCTTGATGACAAGGCCAAACTAGGAAATGAAATGAAGGACTCCCTAGACATGATGATCGATGATGGCATTGAAAACGACGATGTGATTATTTGTGGTCTACTTGTACAAGGTGAGTTTTCTATATCATAGATTCCTTGTAATTTTTATAATTGTTTGTCTTAATTATTTTATTTTTCGATATTAGGATTTCGGTGTTTCATCTATACAATAGATTTGAAATACGATGCCGTTTATAGAATGACCCTTTTGAAAAAGCTTGCGGACATCAAAGTTCAAATCTAAAGTCATATCAAAAGAGCAAGACTTCGTGGCTGCCGGAGAAGACGAATTGTTAAAAACACCTCAGCGTAAATTGATGGTTCCTATTTAGCTGTTCCAAATATTGGCAGTTGGAATGAAATTCTGAGGGACTATCTATACTCACTTCAATATGCCTGTATCAGTAGTGAATCTTTGTCTATGAGATTTATTTGGATAAAGAGAGAATTACGAAATTTACCAACAATTGTATATACTTTTCACCAAGATTCTGGACGAAGTAAATCCTAAGAAGCGAGAATTACAACATTTGATGAATCAAGGAAAAATCTTTGTGAATCCACACCTAGAAACCTTAATTGAAGGAGCCTTAATAGGTCTGGCAATGACTCATTACACTTATTTGAATCTGGATAAATAAATTCAAATAAGAAAAATCTAAAAACTGCATTATCGGGTCTGATATTTATCAAATAAATCAATTCAAACTAAATATAAAATGCAGCTACAAGTTTGTTTTTACATTTTTTTATTTAGATTTTTTATAAATTTATTTTTCTAGATTTGCATTGGATTTAAATGGGCAGGAAATCATTAGAGAATCATCACTGTAAGGGGTTTCCTACTGAACTGCCTCTGAGGAAGCATTGGACTTAGAAACTCCAAGAGCTTTGCAAGGTTCTAAGGTATTGATTGAAAGTAGTTTAACGAAGTTTTGACTTATACATCAAGACTTACGTTATCGTTCTGGCTGTGGGCGAAATATCAACATGAAACTTGCATGCTTCCGAAGATTTGATATTTAATTAATTATATACAATGCGAAACAGAACAATACTGTCGTATCCTTCTCAGATACGCGGATATTGGCAATAGCGATCTTTAACTGATATCACCTATTAAATAAATACAGAAACGAAATCAACATATGTTTGAAATCCCGTTTTTTGCGCCAACTACAACTATTAAATTACTCACCTCAATTGTGCCTTCCTGCGATGTAAATATCGAGTATTTGTGTGACATAATATTTGTGATAACGTGGGATTCGATCACGCGGCCTTTCCGATGGGTTTTCTTTTTATTATCGTAGATCGCTTCGCTTCGCACCCATTCAAATTCAAATGGGGGAGTTCCAATTAAATCAACGATCGCCTCTGACATATCCCCTATGCAAACGACAAGTTGTGAATCGTTCAGTCATTTAAGCCAGATGTTTTTTTTTTTTTTTAAAAAAAAAACAAGTTGCAAAAGGGATTGCATTGTGGCTGACCTTCGTGAATATTTTCAATAATTTCTTTTCCTCCACTCACAATTGCTGAAGGTAAATCGTATATAATTTTGCTGACATCCTTTGGAAAAGACCGGCATTTATTACGTTGATCGCCGACGGAAAGAATCGTAAAGTTGCCTGGTTTATCAGCAAGGCTGGAAAAGCGCGAAGAAGATACTGTGACAGTCTCTCGTTTATTGTTGAACATGTAGGCTAACATAAATAAGATGTGAGTTAATATGTACGATCTGGCAAATTATGCTAATTCGCAAACACAAAAAATTTCAAAGGAAACATACTGATTGTGAACGGGTTCACACCGTGCAAAGTAAAGTCCATGGTATCGCCAACGCAATGAATATTCGTACTTTCTATGGGAGTTATGGTCGCGATATCGGATGCTTCGATCAAAGTCATTGCCGACTCTTGCCCCGCAGTTGGTTCACTAATGCAACCGCCAGCGTCCTCGACACGCATAATCGTCATTTGATGTAATCCCGGGGATGAAAACACGTAAGGCAGGCCGAGCAAATGCGATTCTTCCGTAAGATTGGTGATTTGGTGTATTACCCCTTTTAATTGTGAATCGCGCTTAATCTCAATGTCAATAGCAAACGGTGATCGTCCCGTCAACTCAATTGATGTTATTATGGCAAGTTCTTCGGAGGACAGATTATCACCAACACAAACGTGGTGATGGTTCTTTTTCGGTTTTTTCGTGAAGCGAGCTGAGGGTCGAGCGTTTACGCGTTGTTCTAGGATTAAGGACTTTTTCCCATCCGATTGAGGCTGCAAAGGAGTCGTGTATAAGTCATCGGCAATCTTATTAAAAACGTAACGGTAGTTGCCTGAAGGAGTCGTCTTCAAATGAACTCGGACTGAAATTAATCCAGAACGTAACTCTTCTGTCCGTTCTTTGTGATAATCCTGCTTGCTTTGAGGTTGATACAGACGATCATATGAGACAAAGAACGGAGGATGACCTGTGCGCAAGCAATACAAATCCAAAAGGCTGTTAGTAAAAAAACAAAAAATAAAAAATAAAAACCTCTCATGCAAAGCACAGACCATGAAATAATAATGAGGCACTACCTTTCATTGATAAATCAATGGCATCATCAACTCCTTCGCAAACCTCGTCACGTACAAAGATACCATTTGTTCTCAATAAAGCTTGTTCTCTCGAAATGTGCAGTGTGGGCCGAGGTATCCAAGATACTTGGTAAGATACAGAAGATACATCGCCCGGGCAATGCGCATCATTCACCTCTAACAATTCGTAGCGACCAGTGTTACGCACGGCGAGGAAGGCGTTGGCATCGTCAATCCGCATCGAGTGGAATGTTGATGAGTCCACGTCGAGATTCCTATAAGACACTCTCCATGGCTATCCGGGGTTTAGAGAAAGTTCAAAAATAATCGTCCACTATGTAAGAAATAATCTTGTTGCTTATCCTTATTTAAGAGATAACTGACTCCACACATACCTTTTCCCCGGTAAGCCGTAATGGTAGTTTGGCCTCTGAACCTTCCAACACCGTCACGGCTGCCTCTTTTTCCGACGTATAATAAAAAGATGCTGCAGGCCGCTCTCTCCGCACCTCAATTACGACATCTGGGGCGTCCAGGTCTTTGGAGCATCCATTGGCATCTTCTATCTGTCATATATATACACAACAATATGAACATTAAATATTCAGTTAAAGCAGAGTCAGCGTAATAGAAAATCCATACTCAGAATATTATCAGTATCTGATCAAGTGGCTGAATATACTGCTCACAGTTCGTAGATAGGCAAGCATCAAATTTCCTTAATCATTGCTGTGGATTGCTCACCTTCTCCAACGACACCGTGTAGGTACCACCAACCGTCAAAACAGGTGATTTGATAATATATCTTGGGCCGTAGATGTTTGGCTCCGTGTAAGCAGTACGTACGCCTTCGAAGAAGACCCTCCAGGACAACGTAAATGGTCGACTTCCTGAGAGTTCGATCTCAAGTTCAATGATCTCTCCAATACATGTCTTTAAAGATTCACGCGAAATAAATGCTGCGTTTGGCTGAGGGTGTACAATCTGCGTAATTGATCGATCTAGTCTAACATCTTTATAATGAGCATCCTTCAACTGGAAAAACTCGTAAGTGTACGAGCTGCAGTGAGCGGGTCGAGAGTATTTAGTGAGTCAATGCTTGCTTCCTAAGCGTTATTTGGCCGAGAAAATCGCCAGGTACTCGAAGAATTAAATACTTACCCGCTGTCGCTCGGAGCAAATGTCATTATATGTCGAGATTGTTCAATGATGTCAGTCTTGGTTGTGGCCCTATCAGTCCTCCCATCTTTTGTAATTCTGTAAGAAAGATGGAATGGACCAGTACCTAATTCATTAAAAGGTTTGATAGAGCGATATTGTTAATAAACAGTAAGGGAGACCAGAATGTACCAAGCCATACAATGGGTGATCCATTTCAAATCTACTTTGATAAAGTTAATCATGGCATCACCGAAACAAGAAGGTTTAGAACCAGAAACATTGGGTCGGTTACCATGCAATTCCACCACCACGTTCATTCCAATCTCATTTTCCTTGACGCACTGTGAACGTATTGGTGTTGTGGTGATGTCGAATGAGGGCAAAGGTGGCTGAACAACTTCACAGTTGGATGGATACATGATATCACCCGCACAATATTTGTCCCGTACGGAGATTAAGGTGTAACGACCAGGGAGGTCTACTGGCAAGCGATCGTCCGCTGAATGAACAATCATGTCCTTCGATTCCAGGGTTTCGGGCACACCGTAAGGCGCAAATCCTATATGAATAGTCCAGGGTTTCTCTCCTGTGACTCTGAGCGGGATACCAGTAGCAGCTGGGCCGCCGCCAATCAACAACTTGACAGGATTACTTGGAGGACAATTGAATTTCGCACTAGGGCTTTGATGTACAGCAAAGCGTTTCTGCTGTAAGGCCGCTTGTTCAGTATTGGTGGTAGATTGTGTGAAGTCGGCAGTGTTGCCACACCCGTCGGTGACAGATTGAATCGTGTATATATATTCAGCAGGATTGTCAAACGAGACGTTCATGGGTACCGTCACAATCTGCTCAGCAGCCCACAAATAACTATCGGTGGTGGCGACAGAAAGCATTCGCTGTTGAGTATCCGTTTGTGTAGTGAGCGGCGAGTGATAATTGGCCGGTTGTATGTTGTCAATGTCCATTGCTGTTCTAATTCCATCGATCTGCCGCAATGCCGAGATTTTAAGGGGCGGGAGACCACGAACGGTCAACGAGAACGATTCGTGCTCGCCAATACATTTATCAAATGAGTATCCTTGAGGCTCACGTGAATACTCGACTTGGGGACAGACAACGATCAACGCCTGCTTCTTGTATAATCTCGCCTCTGTTCGATCCTGGGCAATGACTTTCTCCAAACTATAAGCTCCTGGTCGACGTACGCGAATATAATAAGTTTCCAGACCCGGTTGCTTGGAACTGATCTCAGTCGCCCTCTGGAGATCTTTGTAAGTAAGGTTTTTAGCAGTACGTGAACCAGTAGCAAAATCAACGAGGGCTAACTGGACAGTCCGTGGGATTGTGTTGTTAAATTGCACTGGAATCAACACATCTTTGTGACCAATATCTAATTTCGGAATGCAAAAGCACCGGTTTTCGGGGTTGAGCTTCGCAGTGCTGTTTGCATTTTTACGCGTTTGGTAATTATCGAGATAAGAACATGTAATACGACGTGTTTTATAGATGAGTGAGCCATAAGTCATATAGAAAGTGTAATATCAAAAGAGAGTTTATGTGTGATATTTGGATTACCTACCTGTAAGGAAGTATTTGGACCGTGTGTCTTCCCATCAAATGACTCGAGTTGAAGATCACGTCTCGAACTCGTACCAAGCCTGCTCGTGATATTGCCAGCTGCTGCCCGAGCACACCTCCACCTTGAGTGTAAAACGAGCATAAGTTCAATCACTAGTTGGTGGTATTATATCAGAAAATGAACATATTACAGTAAGAGTCGGTGCACACCTGTTGCAGTTTGAGTCAGTACATCGTACCATGATACCTGATATATTTTCAGCAGAGGAAGTGGATTTAACACGTTAGTCAGAGGTGAACATACTCCTTGCACGACCACTATGTCGCGTTTTGAAACATAGTCAAACGCGTCCAACTCACTGTTGGTATCGAGAAAAACAGTGCATCGAGGAGCCAAAGAGTTGCAACACACACGATAGTGCTGGATACGGAAAATTGAAGCCACGGGATTCTCAATAGTCGCAACAGTGACATAAAGGCGGCATCTATTAAGCACCATTTGGCAAGCACAATCTCATAAGCTTCAGCATGCGACTCGCCGTACAAACGAGCGAGATCGTATGTCTTGTATGCAAACAAAAGGCCAAAGGATATGAATGCATATTTGCGCTGGGAGGGCGCGTCAATCAGTTGTGTGGGAACAAGCGGTGTCCTTGGGGGCGGCATGGTGAACGCGTTACTGTCGCATGAAGGAAATTTTTATATGCGGATGATCCACGTGACCGATTCTTTATTATCAATGAATCTCTAAATTAATTAATTATAATGTTCGCTTCTCGATTTTCTCAATTCGCGATACCAGTCCCGCCCCTAGCCGCTCCATTTCCACCATCATGGATTCAATGTTCGCTGCAACCAGTTTCGACAATCCGTGGCTCTTCTGTGATGACACGAAAGTTAAACATATATAAATATGTATAAACACATTACGTAACAAGATTGATAAATCCAAAGAAAACCACCCAATCAGGCAAACTAACCATCTTTCCATTGTCATTCATTTCAACTGGCGCATTGGAATATCCCAGATCCAATCTCCACTGTCGAGGTGTGAGCATGACGGGTTTCCATGCTACAGCAATGAAGCTGCCTCCGTAATGGTCGTGGAAAAAAATGGCGCTATCCGAATACGTGGTCTACAAGGAGAACCGAGCGCGACTTGTTAAAGGAATGAATTGATAATCTCCCGAATGTGCAAACAGCCTTACAACAATGGGTAATCAAAGCGCACAGTCCTTACCTTCAAGTCGCGCAAAAAGAGTTCAACAGGATCGAAGCCAATGAGTGGTTGATTACCTAGTACCGATTTCTGGACTTGCAAATTTTTAAATTTCGACACGTTGCCAAAGTATTGTGTATCTGGTTCAATGTTTTGGAAATATCGTGTACACTTGGATGGTTCAAAATGAATAATGAAATCGTAATCTTGCAAAGGTGGCATAAATAATCGCTATTGGAACGAAGAAGAATGCTCTCTAAGTTAACACATGATTCATAGTTCGTGTCGAATTTGACTGTAGATAACATACCTTTACATCATCCTCTTTACCATCCACTATCGTGCTACTCAGCAACGACAATGCCGCCGCTGCGAGAATTTGTAAACGCGCGACAATAACCTTTGATGGATTCAGCCAAGACCAATGTTTGCTCTCCAAATCCCGTCCAGTGGCCACAAACATAGTGGCGTGCTTCATTAGTGCGTTTTCTGCTCGCAGTTTCTTAAAATTGTCTTTAACTTTATCCTTAATGGCTGCTGCCATGTTGCCCTCTAGATCCACAATCAGGGCTTCGTTTTTCCAGCTCCATGTTGATAGCAGTCTTAATACACGTGAAAATCCAACAAACGAGCTGCCGGGTTCTATCCACGGCTGTGGATCCAGAAAAACGTGAGCGCATAGTAACTCAACCAGCTCATCACATAAATGAGAGGAAAGCAAGTGCGCACTGAGCCACCGCTTCACAAGCCTGATCGTGGAGGACAAGGCTGAAAAGCGATTGCAGAGATTTTGCAGATGAAAAGTATGCATTTGACTGTTGCCAAAGTGAAGATTGTATTGATATAGGGAACGATCGGCTAGCCTTTTATGCCATGATTTTTCCTTTTTGTCGTCCATGATGCGTCGTAGTAATACCAACTCGCGGTCCTGTTGTATTCGACACCTGAAAACGAAGCCAGGGGGATAGAAGACGTCCATATACCCGCGAAGCATCATGTCATTGGCGACATCGATTTCGTCAACCACGATGGTTTTCGTTCCGCTGTGTATTCGCAGTTGCTCCGCCAGTTTGAGAAGAAAGGCAGTCTTGATTCGCTGAATGGCCGCGACATCGTCAGGCCACTTCGTGGAGCCCTCCAACGTGATTATAATATCAATCGGTTCAATATACCGAGCCGCATCAGGATAGAGACTAATTTTTGAGAAATCGATGGGTTGAGGTAGGAAAACCGAAGAATAACGCAAGATGGGTCTAACCGGAGTAACGCTCGACACGGATAGAGGTAGATCAACAATGGCCTTGAGTTGCTTTGCGAATTGGTCGAAGGTTGTCATAATGGGTCCAAAGCCCATAATTCTAATGTCTGGGTTAAATAGATCCTCTGGTAGTGACTGAGAAAGGTTGATGAATGTGTTGAGTTGCCCAGCCCAGTACACAACGGCATCTCTTGGCTTGATACCATAATGGAGTTGCAAAAGGTATTGCACCGCGCGCCCAACGATCAGATTTCGCTCCTCAGCACCCTTGGCGTCCCACACAACACTTTCCAGTATACTGCCATCCTTAAACCGGCGAAGTTCAGCCTTATTGCCCCACAATTTTCGAAATTCATTGCTGGCAGCAGTATCTTCCGCAGGGGGACCTTGATCTACCAGCCGAACCGCATGCTCAGGGTTCAGAATGAGACCGATGGTCAGCGTGGCAGTGCTTAAGTCCTTAAATGTGGGTGGTTTAGATATAGCCCAATTTCGCGGTAGCTCTTGTTGGACGCTGATGAGACGAATACGATTGGTCAGAGCCTCAGTGAGCAAAGTGGGACAGTCACGCACAAAGTGCTCGGAGAGACTTGTATAATCCAACGCCGCGGCCTCTGTGTATCGACTGTACACTTTGGAGGGTAAACGGATCCTGCAGCAATGAATTTAATTGGTATATGTCAGCGTATTTACATAAGATATAGTGTAATAAGGGAAAGCACATAAAGATGTTGATTCCAACGATTCATGGGGAAATTGCTAGTTTTTCGAGAATTGTTTTGTTCTCTTAAAACACACCTTGCAATGTTATCATAGTAAAGCATTGGATCATTAACGCTCTTTAGAAAAAGAGCGTCGAAATAATCCTCGATATCTTTGTTTAGATATGCCTGCGCCAGACAGGCTTCATGCTTGAGCTAAAAAAAATAATAATTTAATATTCATAAAATACTCTGCAATAGTTCACACGCAAATAATATATTATGTCATTGCATGCGTACCTGTGCAAATACCATCCGAGATATGCCAGCAGCGAGATTAACTTTACCTGAAGGGTCAACAATTATGATCTCAAAATTTTTGCTGAACTCTTGAACATTAAAATGTTGCTGGATAACAAAGAAACAGAATCGTTAGAATGTTATATTGGATATTGACCTACATATATCCGTTTAGAGTAATAAGAGTTTAGTAGCACCAAGTCAAAACAGAGAGCACAGATACCTGCTCAGAACTCGTGTGACCGATGAAGATTGGGTTTTTGCAAAAATCATGTTGCGCTTGAATGTGCAGGCAAATAATGGAACGTTAGAGAGGCTGCAAAAAGAGTGAAACTTACGGTGAATATTTCCGCAACCTTGAATTACCTATGTAATCAATCGTCCCTTTCATCAATTGGTACGAGCTATATCCATTAGACAGCTTTTTACCACCGTTAGTTCCGCCTGCTTCCAATAAATGTGCCACAATCATGCTCCATATGAAACCATTTATCATATTGCTGTTACTTCCATTTGATACCAAGCCTCGCTGATGTAACCAGACCTTCCCCAATATGCAGGCATCGATGAAAGCTGGGCATGTCTTTGCGTGTTGATATAGAAAGGCAAGACTAGTGGTGAAACTAGAATCTTGTAAAATAGAGGTATTGTATAGTGGCGTAGCGGAGAGCGTATCAGGGTCGAATTTGGCATCTAAAATTTTTGGCCGTACATTGTTGCGTGAGGGTGATAGGCGCGCAACAGAAAAAAGGCTGACTGGGATTGAAGGCAGAATGCGGATCACGCATTTTGATTTCGTGAAGTCAACCTCGGAGTTGTCTAATGCAATTTATACAAAATTGTCAATGGCTTTCGAGCAATATATTTGGCAATGGTAAACAAAGTAATAAGTAATACCTCCAGAGGGATTCAAGATAAGTATTGGTCTCCGAGTATCGCCATTGAAAGCACTAAATTCTAACTTCACATTCAGGCCGATTTTGTTATGTTGGATACCTTTTGCCAAAACGGCAAGATAGTATGCACGCTTGTAAAAATATCGGTAGTTCATATGATCCTTTTCTTGAAACAGGGACTAGAGATGCATACGCGAGGAAACGATGAGATTGGCTAGGCAAATACTCAAATATAGATATAGGGGGGAAAGCCATTAAGTGATGGTTGAGTTACCGTGGGCATCTCCACAGCTACGTCCACATTTAACTTATCACGACTGCGAGTGAGTGTCTTGAGAGGAAAACTTCCAACCAAATGCATGGCTTTTGGCTTCTTAAACCCAAACGTATATTGAATATCGGAAGCCGGTTGTGGATCGGGAAATGGTATCGATATGTTGTAATCTTTTGACAAATGAGACTTCACATGTAGGAGCTGTAGGAAGAATCGGAACGTTGAAATTAAAACGTCGTTGCAGTTCCAGCAATTAGTTCACGGAACAGTGAGACGTGAATCCAATTACAAACAAACACTCCCAATCGATAGAACAAAAAAAAAAAAAAAAAAAAAAAAAAAAAAAAAAAAAAAAAAAAAAAAAAAAAAAAAAAAAAAAAAAAAAAAAAAAAAAAAAAAAAGAGCACGCACAGATGCATCCGGCTCATCGGGAAGACTGTCGAATAAAGTTTTAAGTCGGTGCAGCGTAGTTTCCAATGGTTTCATTTTGTTGTAATCTATCCGGACTTCGGCCAATAATTCCTCAATCTAGAAGCGGAAACCCCCCCCCCCCAAATAAATATCGTAAAACTAAAAGATGCAATCGCCTTGTTTCTAATTTGTCCACACACGCATACCTCTAACTTAAAGATATTGGACTTGAATAGTTCTGACACTTCTTTGAGATTTTGAATTTCGTCATTTGAGGGAGCCTGAAAGTACCTGGATCCTTCAGATTTGTCCCCCAAAGCAATACGAACAGCCTGGGTTGGGAGGTTAGACTCCTTGCTGGGCTCGTCTTCGCTGTCGTCCTCGACCTCGTCTCCATCCTCATCCTCACTTCCATCGTCTGACTGATACTTTCCTAGAGCAGCAGCCGTAAGAAGGTCCTCCTCATCGTCACTTATAAATTGACTGTTGTCTATGATCATCTCTGTTATGGGAATGCCTTCTTTTTCAATGAGTGCGGTCTTTTTGGGGTTGACGAACTTGGTACTTTCATGTGTGACTTTGACAACCTTCCGATGTGGAAAGTAACAATTAGCCTCAAGAGTTTAATTTGTCACAGGGCAATCAAGCTACTTTATACCTTTACGGCGGGAAGACTCCCTTTCTGTGTGTTTGCCTTTCTCTTTGCTGGGGTCATTCTACGTTACTTTGGCCCAAACACATTCAAACGAAAAATAAAAATTATTATGGATTCCCAGTCACTATCACATGGACTTGCTCAGCCACCCGTTACCATAGTATATATGGGGCGTGCTGCAACAAAACCAGACAAAGTGAACATATTTAATGCTCATCTTCTCTTTTTATATCTTAAGGATAGATGATGACGTAATATCTGGAATATAAGTCCCCTGAAACAAGTACCCTAAGCTCCACGAATTTTGGGAAATAGTAAGTACTTCAAGATTTACAATATTGATATGTAAAGTGTGTTCAGAAACTGAAAAAAATAAGCACACAAATGATACAATCAGAATAGATGTAGCAGAGAAAGTGAAGTAACAGAGGCAGCAATTTTTACATCAGTGATTTACTCAATCTCTTTCTACATATCACCTACATCTTTCCCTCCTCTAAGTTGAACCTCAACTCTCTTAACTCTCCTATCCTCCTCATAGTCTTCTATTATTACAGACTTTCAGTTTTCTTAGCAATATACTTATCCAATGGGGTACTTTGTACTCTGGTTCATAATTAGGAAGACCAGGACATCGAATGTCAATGGTAGCCCATTCCTTAGATATTTCTCTAATAGGTATATAGATACCACCTTTATCGAAGTGAGCCTTGTAACTAAACACATCTGAACCATCCCATAGTAACTTGATTGCCCAGCACTGGCCATCATTGACCCAGAAATCCAGATATCTACTTGACTTAAAATGGGCTCTAACATCGGGAGAAATGAAGATGTTACAAGGTAGAACTTGAGTGGCGGTTCGATAAAATTCCATTTACCATATGTACTCTAAAAGCCAATTATCTGTGCTAACAGAATACGAATTTTGTATTATCTCAGCATTCATATTGGTGAAGGCTTCAATGAGAAAGCTTCTGAAATCTTGAGGAGCAATAGCTGGCCTATTGGTACTTCCCTAATACTGCTGCAGGTAGAGCGCATACAAGAAGGGCGAGGTGAAATCGAGTTTTTCACCTTGTTCACTAAGTAGATTTGTCTTGACCAGCCTTTGGTTTTCTTGATCAATATTACCTGACAGTCTGATATTAATGGGTTCTCGATACACTTTATCACAAAGTTGAGTCTCCTCTTGTATTAAGCTTTGGAGAAATAAATATGCACAAAAGACCTATAATAATAGGATTAATAAGTATAATACAATCCTTTATTATTGTTATGCTTACAAAATGAAATAGAGAGAATCACTCACTGAATCTACTGCAGTCATAAAATCATATAACTTCAAGTATAAGAAAATCTTTTCAAATGTCAGTATATCATCATACTTCAGCTGTGGGTAGAAATAGTCTTTAATATGGTTCATGAAAAACATGACTAGTCCAGGGTAATGACCAGTTGTGTTATGTACGTAAGCTTGTAAAAATACAATGTCTTCATCTTTCATGTTCTTAATATGCATTTTGCAGAAGTTTAAAAAGTAATTATCATACTCATCCTTAGTGAAGTACATGTATTCTAGGCTCTATATATTTTCTGGGAGAATCACATACGGTGACATATCCATTGTGTGAGTTGCAGTAGATAAACAATCTCATGCACCCTTGTAGCCATATGTAGTAAAGGTGATGATGCAGAGGTTATCAGACTGCTGGCACCCCTTAAATACTTCCTAAAAGATATTACCATTGTGATGCAAAGCACTAATAGATTGACCTTGCATTACGTAAAGCATCTAATAATATTCATTAATGTTAGAATCCACAGAAAAATCAAATAAAAGACATCTAAGAGAATTTTCATACCTGAACTTCATCAACAATAAGGATTGTCTGAATACATTAGCACTCTCGAAGAAACTAATCCCAACTTATACCTATAAGTTGCTCAAACTCTTTATCGAACGCCCAGTCTCCTGTAGGTCTACCTATCTATAAAAGCAAGATACAAATGATACGAATGTTGTGATGTTTAAGTAGATGTTGTTCTAGCAGCTAGCTCAACAAAGTTTTACCAGACATAGATGGAGATCGTATAAGTAAGACATCTGCTTCCCTGATCTTATTGACAAGTTTTTAGATTATCTCCTCATAGAGACAGATCTCAGGACTATTGACATCAATTTCTTTATAGTTGCCAACTCTATCCCCTTCAGTTGATATAAGAGTGGTTCCACTAAGGCCTCCTATTATTAGAAGACAAGTTATTAGACAGTTCAAAAATAAAAACAATGCCAATGGATATTATAATAATTATACCTTATCTTAATGTATATAGTAACACATCAGTCATATCTACATCTAGGATAGATAGATGGACAAATAGATGAATAAAGAAAAAAGAATATCAGTAAGTGACAAAAATAAATAGTAGTAATGAAAGCAGGGTAGGGTGAAGACAAATAATAGAAGCAGTGAAATTTGGGATATAATCTAGTATCATAAATAAAAATATCACTCACCAGTATTAGGAGCTGAAGGGACAGAAGGCAAATAAGCCAATAAACATAAAGAGAAGGTCAGTGAGTAGTCAAGAAACAAAATAGCAGAATGGGGGGTTTGTCTATCAATATCCATCTATCCAATCAATCTAACTATTATCATCTATTTCTGTCTATCCATTTTCCTTCTATCCATTATCCTTTGGTCATTATTCCTCCTTCCATCTGTTAAACTATCTATTTGTCTACCTGTCTGTTCATCTATTTCCATAATCAACATCACGAGAAAATCGATAACCATTATTACAAATATGATATTTCCAAGATCTCTTTTTCCTCTTCCTTAACTGTAACATAAAAGTTAATTATTTTCATTTCCCTACTTGACGTACACTTTCTCTCTTTCCCTTTGAAATAAATAACTGCTTACCTGGATGTTGAGACAAGAATGATCATTAGAGTAAATGATAGTCAGTTCAACAGACAGGCAGACATCAAGAGTGATCAGTGAAGGAAACTAATAACCTGAAGGGTAGATATATATATAAATTAAATAGTATGATCAAATAAAAGCATAGCTAAGTGAGTTATTAATATTGAGAAAGGCAATTATAATAAATATAGGATTTAGAGAATTTGGAGCAAGTGGCAAGAAATGAAATAGTGGCATTAAAAGCAGTGTTACTATTATATTACTAATCAGTGATGGGTGGCTGGATGATAACATGGATATTCTCATTCTCTAAGTCGAAATCGGAAAAGACATTAAAGATGTGATATGTAGGGAACTCTAGCTCTTAAATACCTTTCTCATCATTATTCTTGAGCTCAAGGTTAGTAAGAATGGTGTCAGTGTTATTGTCAATGGGAATGGAGATCTTCTAGAGTATGAGGTCCTTGGCATTGAAAGTACTCAATATATTTTCATTCTTCTTCTTGATCACTTCTTTGAGAGCTGCAATAGATTTATTTCCCATCATGATCTCAAAGATGTCTCTCCTAGATTCGCTGCGAACAGAATAGAAGAGGGTAATGACCTCCTCCATTAGAGTATCTGTAATTAAAAAGCACTGCTTAGTATATTGCATAAAAGAAGAACCACCTATGACTACGCGAACTACTTATACACATCTATTGAACTGAAATTGCCAAAACTATAGTTCATATCTTTTTCAGCCATTTTCTTTCTTCTTGTATTATTTTGCTTGAAGGGCCTTTTGCCGGAATTTGTTACTTTTCATTGTCACATTATAGATATTTAAGTGATTTTGGACATATAGAATGAAGGGTGTTATTGTTTGTTTACATGGGTGGCACAGAGATTCCCACATCAGGTATAGTACCAACCTTAATGGATTCCTTGCTCGAAAAGCCTTTTGATCAGGAAGTAGTAATGGGAAATAATAGGTTAAAGGATAGATGGATGGGTGTAGTGGATAGAAAGATGAGAAAGTAAATTTTAGTTTTACTAATGTAATACATCAGTTTCATTATCCCTTAGTAAATGATATAATCTCAGTCAGAAAAATTGCTTCTCCCGAACATTTACATTTTTACTAATCATGATGGTTTCACATAAAAAAGATTAGAGCATCCATAGAATATTATTAATGAGCTGGGCCCTCACTAGAATACTAAAACATATAGTGCTATTGCTACCGCCATCTACACAATCATTATATAGTTAACAGTGAGGTTGTCAAATCAAAATAAAAAATTTATCTCATATACAAATAGGAGAAAAGGGTCACATAGAAGTATCTCTATATATAAATAACTATATGAAGTTAATTTACATCAGGTCCACTATAGAACCAAAGAACTACAGTATAATCAGAAGTATCTTAAAAAGAGAATAAGGAGAAAAAGTTGCCTCATATATTTTCAAACTATTTGACACCAAAGTAATTCAAAAATATTTGAATAAAGAGAGAATTATATATGAAATTTACTAACAATTACATATCAGTTCTAATAGAAATATAAATACTACTTACCAGGAAGATACTTCTGGATAAAGTCAGTAGGAATTAAATTCTAAGAAGCAAGAATTACCAGAAACATCCCAAGAGCCTAGGAAAAAAAGAAAAACCTCTGAAGAGTAGAATATTATAGGGGTATTCCTATATATTTTTTAATCTACTATATAGAAGAAATTTTACAAAATCAGACAAACTGTGCATAACATATATATAAAATATATATATGGTAGACAATATAATTATGAATAAATACAAAAAAGCTCTCCATTTTCTAGAAGTAAGATATGGTTATGGTTGCTCAACTAAGATGCTCAAAAAAGAATTTGCTGAATTGCAAGAAGACTTTCAAGCACTAACAAAATCTGAACAAGATATTTTCTTAATAGCTCAACTTAGATCAATAGATGGAGAAGTGATAAGTATTAGTCAGTGTCTTAAGAACAAGACTTGGGTCAATAAGAGAACTGTCTACTGCTGAAATTGTAGCACTCTGATTTGCCAAAAAACTTATCTCAATATGCTTGGCATTAGCTACAATTATTTTGAAAATATTCAAAATCATTTGCTAAAGAATGGTCTTCTACTGCAGGTCCATAGTAATGTAAAAAGAATACTATGGTGAAAAACCAAAATGGTTATTGATATTGATGTTGCTACCACCATCAAGAATTTTTTGCTAAATTATACCAAAGTTTACGGCTTATCTAGCCTAGTCAGAAATGTTAATTGAGTCACCCTATCAATTATATTTCTACTAGCAGAAATGAGCTACAGGTCTGTTCACTAAGATTTTTTAGCTAGCCTGGAGAATAATAGTAAATTGCATAACCTCAAGTATGATGCATTCCACAAATTATAGCACTAGTTAACTCCATGTAAGAGTGATATTATTACTATTACTGTGCTGCAGCACTACTTAGAATATTCTAGTTATTTAAATCCGAAAAAAGAAATCAATACTTCCTTATCAGGATCAGATGTAGGCACTGCCAACATTGTAGGCACCACTGACATTGTAGGCACCACTGACATCGTAGATACCACCGACATCATAGGTACTGCTGACATCAATACTATTCAAGATTTATAGTTAACTTATATTATCAATCTTAGCTTTTCAATTTTATATAAATATCCCTCAATTCTTTATTCAATAAACTTTAGTCTTTAAGTCAATCAGTTCTTCAATCCTCAAATCCCCTTAAAAACAATTCCTTACACATCGACCTTATACAACTCTCTACAAAAAGCCAGAACCTCAAGAGGTTTTGCATAATGTAGATAGTTACAGACTCATTAAATTAAAGTTCTGTACTATTCTTGCAATTCCTTTTTAAATGAGTTCAATAGCAGTGCACACTCAAGATCTCTTTGAGAGCTAAAGATCTCACCTCCTTTTATACACATCAAGAGTGCTAGAAAGACTATAAGTCTGAAAATCATAATTAATATTCTTACAAAGAAACAAAGTACTTTCGATACCTTAGAAACCTTGTGATGTACTCGGAGATTCCTAAGTCCAACGCGGATTAGTATCATCAGACGCTTCCTCATAGGCAGTTTAGAAGAAACCCCCTTATACTCCGTATATTTAAATCATGAGTCTGAGGACCAATTTATGTAATACTTGCCAGCATTTATAAAATAACTTATAGTTCAACACTTGTAAAGAAGAGAAGGCTTAAGATCTATTAAAGAAATATAAAGAGCATCTGGCCAAAGCTAAACTAGAGAGAAATTATTATAATAAAAATACTAAGTTGGCAGAAGAACAAAGAAAACTTGTCACTTAACATTTATTGACAAATGCTAACACTCAATATTGCAGTATTAATGCTGTTGAAATTTGATCTTCGAATGTATGTTTGGAGTAAAGAGCATGCTGGCTTATAAAGCTAATATGCGTGTATTTATTAATACTAAAATATGATTGGTTGATATAAACAAAGATCATCTAAGCTACAATTGAGTAATATATGATCGATCGTTGATGATGGGAGAGAGAGATATAATAAGCTAATAATTTCAATACTCCCCCTGCTTGACATATCTCGATAAAAATAAAAATAATAAAAAATGTTCAACTGTACATCACGAATAGCATCCATGAAGTACATTTACTGCAAATAACTATATATAAAATACTACTTAAGTGATAAGAATGACATGATAAAGAACATAAAAGATTTTAAAAAAGTTAGTTATGTAAGCCCATTTTTGCAATCAACATTTCAAGTCTGGGTCGCGCAAGTGGCTTGGTTAATGCATCAGCGATCATTTCATCTATCACTATATAAATGATATCTATCACCTTTAATTCAACTTTCTCTCGAATAAAGTGATACTGAATATCAATATGCTTTGATCGAGCATGATTAATTAGATTTTTGGTGAGGGCAATTGCTGATTGGTTATCTTCAAATAAGGTTGTTGTGCAATTCGGTAAATATCTTAGCTCATCCAATAGAGTGCGTAGCCAAATGGCTTCTTTCATCGCATGTGCTAATGCTATATATTCTGCCTCAGTTGTTGATAGGGCAATGGTTGATTGGCACTTGCTTGACCAGCTGATGGCTCCTCCTGATAGGTTGAAAATATAACCCATGGTTGATCATTGTGTATTAATATCTCCTCCCCAGTTGGCATCACTGAAACCGATCAGTCTTAGATTCTGATTACATCCAAGGCATAGCTTATAATTGGCTGTTCCTTTAATATATCTTAATAATTGTTTAAGGGCATGGTGATGTTCTTGCATTGGATTGGCCGAAAATTGACTGATGATGCTGACAGCAGCAGCTAGATCAGGTCTCATCCCGATCATCAGGTACATTATGCTACCAATCATTTGTCTGAATAGACTTTGATCTGCGGATTTTCCCCCTTCAGCTTTGAGTTGAATGGATGGATTAAGGGGTGTACTGATTGGCTTGGCATCCATCATATTAAACCTTGTAATGATTTGATTAGCAAAGTGACTTTGATCAATTGTGATTGTGTGTGTTTTTCAATCACGCATGACTTGAATACCCAAAAAATGTTTAATTTCGCTACAGTCTGTCATATCAAATGCATTGCTAAGTTCCACCTTGAATTTATTTATCGTTTCCATTGAATCAGCCAGAATTAGTAGATCATCGATATATATAGCAATAATTATCAGTGATTGATCATTTTGTCTTCTTCTTAGATAAATGCTGTAATCCGATTGTAGTCTTGTAAAATTTGATTGGCTGAGGTAGTTGTCAATCTTCTGATTCCACATACGAGGTGATTGCTTTAGTCTATACAATGATTGATTGAGTTTACACACAGCTCTCAGTGACAGCTCTGATTGGTCAATTCCTTCAGGTACCATCATGTAGATCTCCTCATCAAGATTGCCATTCAGGAATGCAGTTTTTACATCCATTTGGTGAATTTCTAAGTTTAGGGTTGCACCGATTGATAAAAGTGCTCTGATTGATGTGAATTTCGCCATGGGAGTAAATGTTTCATCATAATCAATTTCTTGCTATTGTGAATATCCCTTGGCAACTAATCTCACCTTGTATCTGGCAACCGATCCATCAGTGTTGAGCTTCTTTTTAAATACCCATCTATATCCAATCGGCTTGTGTCCCACAGGCACCTCAGATACAATCATTCATGTATCATTATTCTTAAGTGATTTAAGCTCTTGATTGATCACTTCCTCCCAAAGCTTTGTATTAGGCAGGGAAATTGCTTCCTTGTAGGTTATTGGGTCATTGGTCGATTCAATTAAATTAGCTTCTGGCATGCGATCTTGCCAAATTTGTAGAGCTTCAGTGTCGATCAATTGTTCGATTGGCTCCCAGGTGTTGTCATCATCATCGTCATAGCCTAGCCATTTAACCAGATATTGCCTTTTTTCATCAATCTTGCATTCTCTGATGATCGCTTCAATGATGTATTCTTGATCTTCTGGGTTGACGATTGTTGGGGATTTTAATATAATAGATTCATTAAATATGATGTCACAGCTGATCTCTATCTTCCTATTGGTTGGATCCTATAGCCTATATGCTTTCTTTTTGTCATGATAGCCAATTATTTTAAGCTTTTTGGATTGGGGTGCCAGTTTCGACCTTTTTCCTTTGTGAATATACATATATACATCAGCCTATATGATGCGCAAGTTACTAATATCAGGCTTGTAACCGTACCATAATTCAAATGGTGAAGCACTCTCCTTATTGGCTCGCATTGGCAATTGGTTGTGTAAATATATAGCACTTGCGGCAAGTTCGGCCCAAAGTTCATCAGATATGTCGGCAATGATTTTAATGGCCTGGATCGACTCCATCAATGCCCGGTTATATTGTTCGGTGACACCGTTTTGTTGCAGCATGTCCGGCATCATCATTTTATAATGAATTCTGTTTTTGATTAAAAATTCATGTATCTTGGTGTTTATATACTCTCCTCCTCCATCTGACTGGAGAATCTTCAGTTTTCAGCTTGATTGTGTTTCGGCGAATGCCTTGAATACCCGGAATCGATCAAATGTATTACTTTTGTTGTCAATAAAATATGTTGTGACGTAGTGAGTGGTGTCATCGATGAATGTTAATATATATTTCGCTCCATTGACTGATAGCATGGGCATCGGCCTATACAGATCTGAGTGCACCCTTCCGATAGGCTCCATCGATTGATTTTTCACATGTCTGAAAGGCTTGCAGTGCGACTTTGCATATTCACACCCGGTATATATTTCAATTTGTCCAGTCAACAGCTGCACATCTCCAAGCCCTGTGACAAATTTGTTGATTGATTGCAGAGTATTTCGGCCCGGATGGCCCAGCTGATGATGCTATAATGTATAGTCATCAATCTTGGAATTAGCAATGTTTGCTTCTAGCTCTAGCTCTAGTGATGTCAATAAATGAAATAGGTCACCATTGGCTTATCCAATTTTGATTTCCTTGTGATCCACGCCGATTTTAATTACTAATCTATTGCTTTTGAAGGTTATGTCATTTCCATTATGTATCAATGCCCACACAGATATTAAATTTCTAGTGATTTTCAATACATATAAAACATCCCGTAATTTCAGCTTGTCATTGAGCTCAATTGTCCCAACATGCATGGTGCATAGCTTCTCATTCCCTGCACATGTGACCAAGCTGTCATGCTCAGCTACCGTCTTAAAAATCTCTAATTGGTTGAACATATGTTGCATGGCACCTGAATCGATGATGGCGCCAATCACCAGATTTGCTTCAGCTCTCAGTTTAGCCTTTTCTTTTTCTGTTTTTACCCAATCATTGAATTTATTGCATTGAAATATTCCGTGTTCTCCCTTACAGACATAACATTTCTGAAGATGTCCCCGAAAATTCCTACCTCGATGGGCTCCACGATTGCCGCCTCGGTCGCCTCTGTCATTATAATGACCTCCTCGATTGTTTCCATTATTGTTATTGTAGCCTCGGCTTCATCTAGCGCTTCCGCCTCAATTGCCATGACTGCTGCCTCGGTAGCTGCCTCAGTCACCACCTTGGTAGCTGCCTCAGTCTGTTGCATGGGCTTTGTCATGTCTCTGCTTGTTATCCAGGTCGAACCTGATGCATGCGAGTTGTAAAGCCTCTAGCATTGTCGATATATTCTCCTGTGCAAGTATTAATTCCTGGTACCTAGGGCTTAGACCCCAGAGATATTGCAGTATAGCTTCTGTGTCAGTCATATCTTCGATTTGTGCTATAATTCGGTTGAATGTGTCATTATAATCTTCGATCGATCCCTTTTGCTTCATCATCGCAAGCTTATCACGCATTCGTAATAATTGTTCCATTGGTGCGTATTTTTGCATCATAGCCTCTTTAAGCTCATTCCATAAATCAAATTCTCCTGATGTGTTCACATGCCTCTGTAACTACATTCTAGTGTTGCCTGTAATTTTACTGATTGCTGCATTGACTTCCTCCTTTTGTACTGATAGATTGGCGCTGGTAATAAATTGCTCTATAGCATCAAAGTAATCAAACAATCTGGGTATGCCTCCTGACCCATCGAATTTGTTGATTGATCTCAGGTACTCCTTCACCAGATCGTTAAGCTTTGTTGATGTTGTTGGTGATGGTGATGGTGATTGTCTTTATGGTGTATTGCCTTCTGTAGCTGTATTCTAATTAGTTAGCGTACTAGGTAATGTATTTGTTTTGTCGATTTTTACCATCAATTCACCCAATAAGGTTGTCAGCGTGTCTAATTTATCTTCCTGATTTCTGATCATTGTAGCCATCTATTCCTGTCGATTGAGGCTAAATCCTATATTGCTCTGATAGTTGCCATCCAATCCTTCGTTGTCATCAAGAGTTTGATATCTGTTGTCTGTTTTTGATTTAGACCGCAATCTTGTCAATCTTGTTACTGATGACGATGATGTGTATAGATTGTCCATTTCGTTGTGTTATATCATTGAATGCTATGTCGTTACGTGTTGTTTATCGCATTGCTTTATAGCGGTGTCATTTGTCGTGTTGTTTATCGCGTTGTTTGACATGTTGTTTATAATGTTAAATAAACGCTTACTATAATCGCAGTTGTAATTGCTATAATTGTGTAGATCTCAGATTGTCAAGCTGCAATTTGAGTGGCTTGGGGCTCATAACCTGTTAAAATTTGATTGTTTGGAGTAAAGAGCGCACTAGCTTATGAAGCCAATATGCGTGTATTTATTAATGCTAAAATATGATTAGTTGATACAAACAAAGATCATCTAAGCCACAATTGAGTAACGTACAATCGATCATTGATAATAGGAGAGAGAGATATAATAAGCTAATAATTTCAACAGATGCTACTGCCTATTATAGTTATGACTGAGCTCAAAATGTCCATGTTCCTTATTCTGATTAACAAATTGGTAAAGTGTATTATCTTAGTGTTTATAAAGTGTATTTGTTTGGTATTCAAGATGAAGCAGTATGAGAACAAATCAATTACATGCTGGATGAGAATGAACTTCTTGATAAAGGTCTGAATGATACTCTTAGCCTAGCCTTTGATGGGATTAAACAATTGAATAGAGGTGAAAAGTACTTAAAAATTACTTGTGATAATGCCAGAAAGCAAAACAAAAATAATACCACACTTTGGTTTTACCTATATCTGGTAATTTGCAGGTATTATAAAAGCATTGAGCTAAATTTCATAATTCCCAACCATACTAAATTCAAATGTGATGGTAGCTTCGAACTGATCAAAAGGCTTTATTATAAAACCACAGTAGACTGTGTAGATCACATTATTGACATGGTAAAGAGATCTAGTGTTGCCAGACTAAATAAAGCTTGCTGTTATAATAGTAATAAAGGTTTTCAATATTATGACATTATAAGCAGCCTAGAAACTTATTTTAAAAAATTACTTGGCTTGTAAAAGTTTCAACATTTTCTTTTTACTAGCACTAATCCTGAAGTAATCAAAGCCCAAGAAGCGGTAGGTGGACCTTTTAGGGAATTCAAACTATTAAAATCTAGTAAATTCGAGGCTTCAAAAGTCATAGAAAAAATTAAAGCTTTGTCATTTTCAGTGCTTAAGCCTCTTTCTATAGAATTGAAACATCAGGAATACCTCTACTATAATATTTGTCCCTTTGTCCAAGATGAATTTAAGGATACTACTTGTCCAAGGCTAATCTATGCTAGCAATGAATAAAATATTTAGAATGAAATCAATTACCTCTGTTGCTTCATTACTTACTATTTTGTCCTTGCTATTATAAGTTTAATCTTTTAATATTACTAGTAAAGTAAAAATACTAAAATAATTTATATAACTAAATAAATAAATAAAAAAACCATGACAAACTAAAACAACATTTTAACCCAAGAGGAAATAAGAGAAATACTTGATAGTTTTCTCCCAAATATAGATGAATAATATGTTAGAGAGATTCATGATTATTTTAGATATCATTCTTATGAATTAGAACACTTAGCAGATAAAAATTTTAAAAGAAGTTTTGTTCTCCATATTTATTTACATAAGGATGCACTTAATTTATATATAAAACTTGACAAAGAAGTTAAGAGTTTAAGGATAAAAGAGAATGAATTGATTGAAAGAAATAAACAGTTGAAAACAAAACAACAAGAACAAGAAGTCAAAATAAGGGAGTAAGAAATTAGAATAGAAGGATTAGAAGAAGAAGTTCAAATTGAATGCAAGGAAGCTGAAAAAGCTTTAGAAAAGGTGAAAGAATGAAGATTGAGATAACTAGACCCAATCAATAATAATTACCAGAAAGAAAAAAATGGGTTTTTGAAACAGATAGAGAAACTACAAAATGCTTTATTAACTAAGACTATTCAAGTTAAAAACCTTTAAGAAAGTAGAAATTGAAGTACTTATAAACTCAGACAATCAGCAAGCAAAATAAATCAAGTAAGAGAAAAGTTTCAAGCCTTTATTGTTCAAAAAAGTAAGTAGTTATGAAGTTAGAATATAGAGTCATTGAGATAGGAAAGGATGAAGGTAAAAAATGTGATTACTGCTTTTTAAACTTCAAAGATCAAACTAACCTTGATTTTAGCACTACTTCTGCTACTCATCAAATAGTAGTTCTAGATAAGAATACTAGTGATTACATTGACATTGTTTTTATTTGTAAAGATTGCAAAGGAGACTTTGAAAATAATAATTTGCCATGATGTGAAGAATGTGGCAGACTGAAAAGAAACCGAAGAAGATGCTTTTACTATTTAGAAAAAGATGAACTATCTAAACCACTTTCTGAAGAAGATGCAATCTCTAGAACCTTTAGTTCTCGTTTAGAAAACAAGACAAGAGAGCTGGAAAAAGAACTATCTTCCACCAAAGAAGAGTTAAAAATCAAAAGGGAAGAAATAACTAAATTTTATAAAAAGTCAGAAGAGTGAGATAAAAGACAAAAGCAAGAGTTATTAGACAAAATTAAGCAACAAGAAGCAGAGATTGAACATTTAAAAAAACTAACTCCTCAAGAACTGGTTAATGAAATAGAATCTTATAAAGAAGAAGTTATTCAATTAAAAACTCTGTTAGAAAAATTGAATTCTCAACAGAATGCTCAAATTGAGGTTAAAAAGTGACCTTGATTGAAAGTTAAAATTTTCGAGCCTGATGCCTGAATAACGTCACAAGTTCACTTTGTCTGGTTTTGTTACAGCACGCCCCATATATGCTGTCTACCAACGCGCCTTGCAGTAACACATTGACCATGCAGCCGAACGTCGCTGAGGTCAAGCAACTTTTGAGAGAAGCCGTTGTGAAATGCTCCGAGCGAGCGTTGTATTTTGGAGCAAAATGGTATGTTTAAACTCTATCACCTACTTCAGTATAATTCCACATCCTCATACTCCTGCTTCTACGTTAGGGCCGCCGAAGCACTCGCTGGTATTGACAACAGTCAGATCACGGCACCATCTCCCAGCAATGATGCAAAGGAGAATCTTTCTTGCTCTATTGAACCGCAGCCTGTTCTCACCGATGTGGAGTACGATAAATATCTGTTGGCGAAAACCTACTTTGAGCTCAAAGAATTTGATCGAGCATCACATATCCTCGTTGGTTGCGACTCACCACGGTCAACATTCTTGAGGTTCTATTCAAAATATTTGGTGCGTATAAACATGGGGTTTTTGAGTATAGAAGTTAATATGCCTTTCACTTTGGAATTCTGTATTTATATATTTCTTCGGTGGTGAGAATTCTCAACTGTGACAGTTACATTCTTCTTAGGCTGGCGAGAAGCGGAAGGAGGAGGAGGCTCAAAACATCATGGGTGAGAATAAATATTGACACCCGTGAGTTGTTCCTTCTAATGGAGTTCTCATCGGGTATACGTCACTACAGGACCCTTGGATAACTCACGTGCCATCAATCGTGAATTGGATTCTATATTGGAAGGCCTGCGCCCCGCGTTCGAGGACGGCAAGCTGGATGCCTTTTGTCTATTTTTGTGAGCGTAGTTTCATATCTTCCTCTTTCAACCAGGCTTAATTAGTTGACATTAGGCTCTGTTATTCACCTTCATAATATGGTTAGGTATGGCATTATCTGTATCAAACGAAACGCGAAGCAGCTTGCTGTCGAGGTGCTTGTTAAGTCAGTTAGCAAGTACCCCTACAACTGGAGTGCTTGGCTTGAGTTAGCATCATGCATATCAACTCAGGAAATGGTGAGATCGTCGTCCCAGATGTGACATGTGTTCAATTGCAGCTTTTTTGAGATTATCATTCACCACCATTTAATTTAACCTAGGTGGCAAGTATAACGCCTAGGTTGCCAAATAATTTTATGACCAAGTTCTTCTTGGCTCATGTGGCATTAGAGTTGCACCAGAGCCCAGATGCAATCCAAGACCACATGAAGGATCTTTCAGTGATATTTCCTGATAGCAGCTACATCAGATCACAGCGTGCTATGGCTTGTTACAATTTACGAGGTTTGTTTTCCATTTACTTTTGATTGTGTTTATTATCAACTATACCGAAATTTGTATATGTATTATTGTTTCTCATACCAATTATACCCAAAATAGACTTTGACGAAGCTGAGGTTATCTTCGATGAGCTTCGCGAGTCAGATCCGTATCGTCTCGAGCATATGGATATTTACTCGAATGTGCTTTATGTGATGGATAACAGAGCTAAATTAAGCGTACTTGCGAACGAATGTTGCATGACCGACAAGTACCGACCGGAGACATGCTGCATCATAGGTATCACTACATCGAAATGCGTTATTATTATCCAAAGTACTTTGGTGCAAGAACACGCTCTGATTGTTCAATATCTGTTATCTGCCAGGAAATTATTACAGTTTGAGGACAGAACACGCGAAAGCTGTTTCTTATTTTAAACGAGCACTCAAGCTCAACCGGAGCTATCTTCCTGCTTGGACGCTTATGGGCCATGAGTACCTTGAACTGAAGAACACACATGCTGCTATTGAATGCTACCGGCGTGCTGCAGGTAAGAAACTGAATGCATCTTGAGTTGGGAAAATATCTAGGAGTCTCAGCTGACCTGATCACCATTGTCGGTCTGTTTATGTTTCCCAGACATCAATCATCGCGATTATCGGGCATGGTATGGTCTTGGCCAGACCTACGAACTCCTAAAACTGCATCATTATGCACTTTTCTATTTTCAGCGAGCAACTGCACTTCGGTACGTTTGAATCCGAATGTGATATTGACCAAGAGGGCGGAAGTATACTCTGTGTGGCTCTATCAAGGTACCAACTACATATCTATACTTTGGCTTGGTTTAACAGGCCATATGATGGCCGGATGTGGTGCGCAACAGCCAACTGCTACGAGAATTTGCAGCGGGACGTGGAAGCAATCAAGTGCTATAAACGAGCATTGCTAGGTTCGGAAAACGAGACACTCGTCTTGGGGAAGTTGGCTAAGCTGTATGAAAAGCTTGGTAAACGCGACGCTGCCGCTCATTACTATAGACAAAGCTTGGAACAGAAGAAATTGGAAAATGTATATTTCCTGACATTCTGGTTATTGCTTCTTTTGCGTTAATGGAATTAGAACTCGCTGTTGGTGTGTGATTCTCAACATTTCTCCAATACAATGTCTTACAGAATCTTGGCCAGGAAACAGGGGAATCTGCGCTCTTCCTTGCTTTCTACGAAAGCGACCGAAATAACTTTAAGGAAGCCGAGGCATTCGCTAACGATGCCATGCAGTATCCAGGCCAGGTAATTCCATTCGTTCTATTTTTCTTCCTATATATATACGTTTAGGTGACTGATTCAATAACCCTCACTTCACTTACGATTTGGCTTAAAAGATAAAGGAAGATGCCAAAGCCCTGTTGCGAGACTTGCGATCGCGCATGCAGAGCAACTCTGGTGATATATAATTAATTAATTACTTGTATGATATATTTGAGTAGATTCTTTTACGTGAGCCTTTTACGCGAGCAAAATAAAGTTGGAATTGGTCACATGAATGGATGTAAATCGCAAGCCCCCATATCTCTTGCTGTCACCATCGCCTACACTGGCTCCTACCTGGTTCTTGCGACAACTCGCCACCCATTCTTGTCCTCCTTGTACTGCTTAATTTTCAAGTCCCTCCCTTTGGTCTATACGCGCTGGCCGTTGGTATATGCATCCCAAATATATATTCGATTGCGTTTCGCCGACACAAAGCACTTGATCAAGGTTCTGTCTGGCATGTCATTTCGAGTAACACTCGATGATTTGAACTTAAATATTCACATGAACAACAGGCAAGCAATACTGTCAGATATTTTTGGAGGGTTTCTAGCATTTTTTGCCAAGTCTGACCCGAAGCATACGAAAAAATGATCTAGTGTTTATGCAAAGCAAATGGATTTCGTGCGTCTCAAGTTCATGATTACGTCTTTGGTCTCCATATTTTACCTCTTGTCCCCGAATACCGCTATATCTTCCTGAGTGGAGGAGCCCAGCTTTTTTTTCATCAGGCAGCTGGCTCTCTTTGAGAAGTATACTATAACAACACGACTCATTGCGTACTCCAACAAGTGGTTCTTCCTTGAGCATCATTTCACTACCCAGAACGGAGAGATACTGAACTCAGCAAGCTAGTATTCAAGAAGCTCCAAGGCAAGAATCGCGGGAAGACGGTGTCCCCACTAGAGATGCTGAGAGAGCTGATCACGATGTCATTTTACTGAAAAAGGACTTTTTCGTGTCGGATGGGCAGGTGAATTCGTTGCCGGAGGAGTTGACAGCGTAATAGCGATGGTAACAGAACTGATTCCATTCGAGAAGATTGGAATTCCAAAATTTGCTGGAAGTAGAAAGCAATTCGCTGAAATGGTGATGGAGGCTGAAGCTTTGTTGCTGGAACCACCAGTTCTTAAAAGGCCTCTGACAGCTTAATATTGTAAGAAATTATTGAGCATTCGCCTCAATATGTTCGTTTAACTTTGAGAACACCTGTTCCTTTGTGACAGATTCTATATTAGCAAATTTCGATATACAAATGCCATATTTATTATTACAAATTAAAAAGCACATGGCAATTGCCCTTTGGAAATAAAGTATATTTAATTATGTGAGCAAGGCCTGTCTGAGATGATGGCGAATACATTGAGCAAATAATGTAACGTAAGTGTGTTACTCAGTGAAGGTTTTGGATATTGGCCTCGAAGAAAAAAGTCCAAATATGATAGTCCCAGTCAGAAACAGGTGGAACACAGGACAGCCGTCATGTGATTATCCAATGTCGGCGGAGTTAAAGCCTTTGCATTGTAACATGCTTGGTAACCTTGTCGGACAACACAGCCGCGTCTCCAAGGTGTGATCTTTATTGCTGATCACAAACAAGAAAGTGGCGAGAACAGCAGGACCTTGGCCAGATCAGGTAAATTCTGCGGAGATCCGCGTTTGGGAAAGGCCTGTCAGACATATATGTATAGGATGACCCGGGCCCAGATTTTCTCATCGGCCCTTTGTCCTTTTGTCAAAGCGTTTAATTTCTTGGGACCAGAAACAAGCCAGGTAAATCCATTCCCAAACCAGGCAAATCATGCGCGCGAAGTCCAACCAGGAACCTCGTGATATCGATACTTTCGATATGTTGGACAAAAGAGCTCCCCACCATCGTCGTCTTGTCCTCCTCTTATTCTTTCCTTTACCCGGTATAATATGGCTGCAGAGCCACCATCGCTTCGGCATCGCACCAGTACGGAAAGTGTGGACTCCGATCTGGATCCTAGTACGGTACGTGATCGGGTGGTTCCCATGACCTCTCTTGTCAAGGACAAGCGAAACTTGAGTTTGTTGGTGAATCGACGTCTATCAGTTTAATTCAGAACTCTTTCCCACCTCCTAATACGCTGACTTATCTTTTGGGAGAGAGCTAATGCATTTCGCGGTACTCTTTATTATACTAGCCTGAACTGTATGCAACGACAAAAATATCGCAAATCAACCCCGAGGCAAAGCACGACACAGAAGTCAACACGCCTGTAACTCGTCTGCAATCGATGCAAATCGATGCAGAACTTATTGGTGAGCCTGAATGGATCGATAAAGAACTCGAAAACCCCAGTGAACCTAGTACCCCCATTCCTTCGCAACCTGTTCATATCATTGCAGAGCTCGGGAACGATACTGAAGCAACCGTGCTGACTCCTTTGCCGGTTCAGATTGGTGTCGAGCTTAGGACCGATAAGGAACTCACCAATCCTGTTCCTTCCGCACCAGCAAAGATTGATGACGAAATCAGAAAGGAAATGGGGCTTGACAATGATGACGAACATTATAATACATCGCGCTCTTCTCTAGTATTGCCGAAATCTCCAGAATCGCAACTGATTCAATTGATAAACACGGTCGTTGACCTGCGTCTACGTAGTTCTCTAGAAACTAGCTTATCGCAGCTCTTGGACCAACATGCGAACGATTATTACATACTCGAAGAGGAACGGTTGAAATGGATTGAGGACAAGCAGGATCTGGAGGAGGCTTTAGCAGATCTCACGAAACGATACGAGAAAGCTGTCCGAGAATTAAATTTTTTCACCACAAAGTCCAGCGAACTTGCGGCAAAGGGTGTGCAAAAGCGCAAATCGAGGAAGTCGTCGTCGTCATCGCGTAACAACAGTAGCTCCGACAACCAGACATTCGAATCGCGAACAAGCGTCGTCTATACCGATCAGGATCCCGAATCCATTCCACCTTGGAGACAATCTGATGGTAATATTTCGTCAAAGACCTCTTCTTTTAACGAGAAATTACAAAGAAACTCAGTGTTTGACGAAGAACGCCAAGACAAAGGCTCTTCCTCGGTCTCAAACAACGGACCACTTCCAATATTACACCGTCGCGAAAGTTCGGCAGTCACCACTTTATCTTCGACATTCAACAAAGTGGCAGAAGAGCGCCGAAAATATGCAAACGACGACAAAGTGGAGGCTGAAAGTGTCCATACTACGATTGTGGAAGATCGAGTATTTTCCCCTGACAATGAAGCTGAAAATTTCGGGGAAAACACAGGGGGTGCCCGGAACTTCAGACAAGCGCGCCCGAATTCTCGACGCTCTCAAAGCAGTACCAAGAGTCGAACATTGTCTGTAGCTTCAACATCAAATCGGCCAGGAACATTTTCTATCAAAGGGTTGCAGGAAGACGGTTTTCCTTCGACACCACCGAATGAGCACGCTAGTGGGGGCAGGGAATCGGTAATCTCGATTGCAAACGACAATGTTTCTGCGGTCGCTTCTACTGTTGGCTTGCGGACGGATCCAAAGCCAGGCTCAATACAAGAAGAGAGTGTTGGTTCTTCGCCACCAGCAGAGATTGTGATTGTACGACCTTCTTTCGATAGCTCACCTTTGGAAGTCGCGGTCGTCGAACAGGCATCGCCTCACACACATCATACCGAGACAAATTCGGAGCAGTTTTCCCGTGATGGCTCACTGAAACGTAACTCTATGCCGTTGCAAAGTAATATTGATAGTGGCGAAAAGGGAATTATTAATGCCGTTCTGTCCTCTACTGATAATCACCGGCAAGAGAGCCCAGAGAACGGCAACGGAATCAAGGCCTCTCACTCGTCAGATGATGGGTCCATTTCGCTGGTGGACTCGTCGGATAATTATCTTCAACATATTCTTTCTCGGCCTTCCGTGGAGCTCGAACAACTTTTATCTTCAACATATGAATCCAATGCGAACCCTCTACGGCCTTCTCTCAGCGCAGAACCCGTAGAGAATCCATCTCCATCCTCGTCACGCAGAGCATCAACAATTGAGACAAATGGAACCGCTGAATCAACTTTGGCAGAACAAGAGGCTTTATCATTATCCTTAGTGAATCAAGATAACAAGTCTCCTCAACCAAAATCGAGTGACGTGGGTTCCAATGGGAGGGCAACTTCACCTATTCCAAGGGAAAGTATATCTTCGTCTCGCCTTTCGTTTGACTCGGACCAAGAAGTTGGTAGCTTAGATGTCTCGCGCCGCAGACGGCATAAAGAGATCGGATCCATGATGTCTTTGGACAAAATACCTTCGGATCTCAAACCTCCACGCAAAAACTCAGGCACATCGATGTCGGCACCAGCCATGATTCCTGGCCTAGAGGAATCAGTATTCCTCCAACGGCGCAATGAGCCTTTGAAGTTTGGTTCGGCTGATTCAGGAAGCTTGTGGAGCATGTTCAAGGTCCCGGACGAGCATACCGTTCAAAAAGTAGTCAGCAACTATCTTCGTCGCGGCGGAAATCCAAATGTGGCCAAGCCAACGCCCAACGACGGTAAAATTCTTTTCGGATACAGCATGTTACACGCGTGCATTGTGAACGAGTCTATCAAATGCTTGACCTTGCTCCTTCAAGCTGGTGCGAATCCCGACGCGATGTCGATCTGTAGCGCAGAGGACGATCGTGCATCGCCCGTTTACTTGGCTGTCAAGAACTGTTTTATGGATGGGCTACATGTGCTCGTGCAGTACAAGGCCGATTTCGTTGTCGCCCAAGGTCCCAGACAGAGGACCGTACTGATGGCCGCAGCGGAGTCCGGTGACATACGGATGTTGCGTTACGTCATTGAAATGACGGAAGGTACCCTTATCAACGTGTCTGACAGGCAAGGGGTTTCGGCTCTTCATTTAGTCTGTTCGAGTGGTGTTGTTGATGGATTACGACTGTTGGCGGGCGAACATAGAGCGAATATCGAACAGGCAGATAGTGGTGGTGAAACGTGCTTCCACTACGCGGTGAGAAAGGCCAAGTTTGATATCATTAAGACTTTGGTGGAGGAATTCAGAGCGGATCCAAATATCTGTTTAAACAAAAAGACCGGCACTCCGGTGGACACGGCGAGAAAAGCTGGTTACAAGAAGATTGAGGAATATCTGCGAAGCACTGGCGGACATCCGTACAAGGAATGGTTAAGACTGCATTCGAAGGGAAGAGAGGGAAGAGGGGGCTTATTGAAATTCTGACGGCAGTGGCATATTTAATATACAAAAAGCTCGTTTCATAATGTTTCGGCAAATACCATATTGCATCCATTTTTGAATAACAAATCATTTATATAGCATGGCCTTCGTCCGTGAGTAATACTTTTTTATGCAACTTTCAAACCCAGCAGTTCGATCCATGTAAATTTTTCTTTTTTCTTTTTTCTTTTTTTTT